>JACBKR010000964.1:0-38279 GCA_014218235.1 Colocasia esculenta
GACGTATTACGTGCAATGTCCACTAGCTCTCATCTATACTCTACTCGCTCACCTATTCACGTTCACTCTACTAGCTCATCTATTCATCTAGTGCTCTTATCTATTTCTTGGTACTCTATACTGGCCATTGACTGATTGTCTAAAGATAAACAATATAACCAATGCCTAGCAATAATAAAGGGCCCGATCTGTCCTGGGATGTGCGCCCGAAAGTGGTAGTGCCCATGGGAGTTAAATGATCAGAGTGTTTGGCATTACACTCAAGTGCTATCTATCTCGACTATCTATATGACAATCAAAACACAAACGTGCTATACTCTTTCGATGTCTAGAATGACAACAAGTGCTATACTCGTCGTGCTATTACCATACTTGTGCTAGTTGTGCTATGGCCTTCCTGCTATTCGTGCTATATTCGATACTTGTGCTATTTTTGGAAACTATACTCGATCTCGTGCTATTGAGCTATCCTGTTACATGTGTGCTATATCTTGCTATATTTTGACTCTCTTGTACCTGCTATCTTTAGACACTCTGCCATTAAATGCGTTAATTATTAAAGCCTGCTTGAGCCTGAATTTAAGTCCTACTGAGCGTTATCGCTCACCCTACGTTATTTGATGTTGTGTTCTCAGGAGAGACCGAGGATGACACGTACACTCACGAGGAAGGGAATGACCAAGAGTGAAGCCAGGAGTACCCTTGAGTCATTATGTTATCTTAGAGTTGTAGTTAGTTATTTCCTTCTGTTGCAATATAATTGGGCCATTTAGAATGACTCTGATATTAGTGGTTGTAACTAGACATTTGAAAATTATTAATGAGAAAGATTTGCTTTAGTATTATTCAGTGTGCAATGGTTTGATGTCTAGTATACGCTCTATACCTTTTCTTGCAACTGCCTTCGCGCTCCGATATTCCGCGTTGGGCGTGACATTAGTGATGAAGCTGGCGGCGAGGACGACCCCAAGTGGCGCAGATGTAGGCCTCTTTCACATGTTCTCCCTGTAGGGAGCGGCGGGCCATCCAGGCGAGGAAGGGTGATTGCCAGGGCAGTGAAGGCGACGAAGGCGGCACCTGTGAGAGAACCCAGAGGGAGACGAGTGGGAGCTAGCGCCGACGAGGGCGACGGCGACGGCGGACATGGCCATGCGGCCTATGTCCGTTGTGAGAAGGTTGAGCTCGGCAAGGATACGGGCGAGGACGGGGAAGGCCATGATGGAGAGGGCGATGCCCATGAAAACGAGAAAAAGGGCCTTGACGGACGCCGGCGGCAACGGTGGCCTGTGAAACAAAGGACGTGCCGACTCTTATTAGGAAAGGAAGCGAGATGCCGACGAGGGCGATGGCCAAGGCTCCCCGGCCTGTGTGGCGGATAGCGTTGAGGTCGAGCTCCAGGCCCACCAGGAAGAGAAGAAGAGGAGACCGATGCTGGCCAGGGTGTCCATCACTGTCAGACTCCACTTCGGGAAGATGGTGTCCAGGAAGGCCTTGTTCCGCCCCAGAGCCAATGGCCCGAGAAGAACGCCTCCGATGATCTTGGCGATGACCCGAGGCTGGTGTAGAGGTCGAAGGAGGAAGGCGAGGGTGCGGGTGACCGCCACCACCAGGCAAATCTGAAGGATGACGAGGGGTATCGCGTAATCCAGCAGGTTCTCGTTCTGCCACACCCGTTAGATGTGGCCTTCATCGGCATCTGGCACACCAGAGGCGCGCCTGTCCCGTTCCCTCCCCCCGCCACGGCCATATATAGCCATCTCTCTCTCTCTCTCTCTCTCTCTCCTCTCTCTCTCTCTCTCTTCTTCTCTCTTCTCTCTCCTCTCTCCTCTCTCTCTCTCTCTCCTCTCTCTCTCCGCTCTCTCTCTCTCTCTCTCTCTCTCTCTCTCTCTCTCTCTCTCTCTCTCTCTCTATGCGACAACAGACTGGAGCACCTGGTCAAGTCGCCCGGTAGTCCCAAACCTAGTAATATCCGCGACCTCAATTATATTTTAATTTGACGTGCTGTGTAGTGTGAACCCAACCCCAATCTAAGTTCCATATACGCACTATCTCTACATTCCGAACTGGTTTATTCACAATTATAATGGGGAAAAACGGCCATGCATTAGTGAGTTATTTGTGCCATTTATACATGGTGAGATTGCAAATTGAGTCCATTTGTCCTACAGTCTAAAAACCTAGAATTGCAGACCAGTAATTGTTCACTGCTTGATTCTAAGGTAATTCATTTTAACTGTTATTTTATTCTTTGTTTATTATTTATTATTTTAACGAAAGTAGGAAACATAGTTGAGAGAAAGAAGAGATGCAGTCATGACCAATCCCTTGTGATTCTAATCATTTTTCTACTCTTTTATACACCGACCATAATTTTAATTCTGTGACAAATACGATTCGCACTTACCATTGTGATACGACGAACCATATATATACTATATAAATTATATATATATTTTAAATAATATAAATAATTATATCTATAATATAATTAAAACTATTATATTCACTAATTAAAATTGTAACTTATATAAATTTACATTTTTATATATTTGTATTTATTTTATATTCTTTTATTTTTAAAATAACTATATAATTTATATATATATAATAATAATTATAGATAATTATGATCAATTATTTCAATGAGAAACAATCTATGGATTTAGCTCAATAGATTGG
Organism: Colocasia esculenta; assembly: GCA_014218235.1. NCBI lineage: Eukaryota > Viridiplantae > Streptophyta > Magnoliopsida > Alismatales > Araceae > Colocasia > Colocasia esculenta. Next base: position 2,680 of record JACBKR010000964.1, read on the forward strand.
TTTTTCAAATTGATCGATTATTTAGGTGTTAAGTTGTAAAATGATCGATCAATTTAGGTGACATCATTGAATTTTAAGTGAAGAAATGATCTGTATTTCAATGGATTGATTATTTAATCTATCATTTTATTTTTTTACTTTTTTTTACTCATTCTTTCTCTATTTATGTTTTGCATTCTTTTCTTCTCACTTTCCTTCGAAGTTTCTAGCTATTTAATTAAGATATGAATAGGAATATTTGAATATATTTTAAAGGTAAATCCTAATATTATTATTACAACATACGTTTATGAATAGGAATATTTGAATATATTTAAAAGGTAAATATATTATTAATAATTACAAACGTACGTTTAGAATATTTGTAAATCTTAAAATTACTAATTAAACGTATATTTATGAATATTTTTAACTTTCTATAATTATTTAAATTAATTTAATTCAATTTGTATCTTTTTTCTTTCTAAAATTGTTTAGCATGCTAATACATTTCTTAATTACCAATTTCAGTTTATAATATCAAATAAATTCTAATTGATCTATTTTTATTGAAAAAAAATTATTTTTCCTTACTTATTTTTAAATATGTGAAAAGTTATCTTTTCTTTTTTATTTTTTAATTATTCTAATTATTATTCTACATCCACATATATACTGAATGCGCGTAGCACGTTTCTTTGACTATATATATATATTACAATTGTTTTTTTATCACCTTATAAAAGTGCAGATGCGTATTTATTATTTTCCTTTATTTTTCTTTAAAAATTAGGAAATTTCGGACTCAATCATGTGTTCGTTGATCGCTTATCCACTTTGTTGAGAAGTTGGGGCACATCGAAAACGCGGGAAATATTCCGGTGCGCCTTGCGATGACCACATTTATCAGACGGTCAAAATTCGTCTCCTGTCAATTAATAATCCCACATGGTTTTCCCATAGAAATAGTCATGGTTTAATTATGCCGGACTGGGCCTTGCATTCGTGACCAGGGTGACACCGGCCCATTAAACTGCCGATGAAATCGGCACTCCACCACTCTATCTCTGGAAGCTTTGTTATCTGGCCTCCAGTACCCAAATAGGTGTTGGCCGAAGGGCCGTTAAACAATCCCCGCCAAGTTGAAGAAGGGCAGCTTGATGGCCCATTTCTTAGTAGTTTTGAATGATGGATAAAGTTTGTGTTATAATTAAGCGTGAGTTGATGCTTCGTTTTTAAGAGTAGAAATAATTAGAATTAGATGGTTTAAATCTCAACAGTTACCGATCCGAATTCTCACCCAAAATCTAGAGAGTCAAGACAATCCTAAGTAATATGAATCTCTCTCTCTCTCTCCCTAATAGAATTTGCCATGCCCGGTGATCAAAGTTGCATCGTACAGTATCGGAGGGAGGCAAACCCTTGCACAGTTGATCTGTTCTTATTTTTGTCCTTGTTATTACAGGAGAATGGTGCTCGCAATGATATGATATTTATTAAATCATATTTACACGTATTGTATTTTATACGAATGATATCTCAATTCAAGTAGGAAGTTTTTCTCGAAAAATATACATATTCAGCAAGTTAGCCCAATGAATCTAATTGATGTATTTTTATCAAATATAAATGTATTTGATGAGATCATATATACCGCAAGGTGTGTATATGTTTAGCAATAATTTTAGACAAAAAAATGTAATACCGCAATTCTTGTTGGTAACTGCTAAGGGAAAAAAAAAGTAGCACTTGGTAAAATTTTGAACCAAATCATCTGATCGTTGTACCTTGCGTGATGCAAATTGTCTGATAAAAAATCTTCCAATGAGTCCAGGAGCGACCACATTAATTGTCAATTGCTATTGATCGTGGCTGATGGAGACAAGGACGAGGGCCAATAGGAGGCAACCGTCGGCTTCCCCTTTTCCACCCTGACCTGCCCCCACCCCTGAGAGCAACGGCTGGAGGATCTTAGAGGCAACGGGTGCCATTGCCATGCTAATGGCAACGAAGATCGTAACAGGAGGAGTCTCGAGGCGCTCTCTAGCTATCGTAATGTCTGGGTCGTCGTGATTTAGGGTCTATTTGTTTGAACCAAAAATCTGAGTTAAGAAATAGTTTTTAGGAAAATTTTAAATTTTTATATCATTTAGTATCATTAAAAAATAAAATTAAAAAAATTATATCACAGAAAATCTAGATTTGCCGCGGCTACAGTTTCTACAGTAAACAAGTTTAGGCACTATTCATACAAGTTGTATTTTTATTTTTTTTTCCCACTCATTTAAGTAGTCTTTGTCAAATTTAATTATTTTTTATTAATTAATTTGGTTTTTATTTTTTTATTAAAATATCTGTAGAATACTACTCATTCAAATTATATTTTTATTTATTTCTCCTATTTTAAATTATCTTTGTCAAAGTTACTTATTTTTCATTAGTTATCTATTTTTTATTTTTTAAAAATATTAAAAAAAAATAAAAATTTGATGAATAGTGTAATACACAAAGAGTATATGACTCTCTCTTATTTGAGTGGATCATAAGATCTCATACCCCTCCATACAACTTTATATTTACCTGACAACTAAATAGATAATTACGTTTTTCATTTTCACGTAAAAATTATTCCGTGAAAAATTATTTTCTCATTAAACTGTTTTACATACAACCAAATGAACTCTTAGTTGAACATCTCCACCGCCTTGGTTTTCCTCCTCTCTGACGCCTGCATACCTCCCTTGGCCTTCGTCTCCAACATCTATAGGACCTCGCTAGCATCGCAGCTGCACCAATACAGATTAGTAGACCTGCTAATTCTCTCTCTCTCTCTCTACATCTACAAACTAGCACTGTAATACGGCGAGCCCCGTTGCCGTAGGAGATTACTAGCGAGTGAGCATAGTAGTTACTTTCTCGCAGTGGCGGAGCCAAGGGGGCAAGGGGGGACAATTGCCCCCTCTTACATGAATTAAGTCGATAGACATGTGAACATTTTTTTTAATTTTTTTAATTGTCCCCCACCCCTTAAGTTGTGTATTTATGAGTAATTAATTTTATTAATTATCCCCTTGTAAATATTTCTGGCTCCACCACTGCCTACTCGAGTTGGATCATGTATCGATCTCTACTGTTGGAGTTGGAAGGGAGCTTACCACGGTCACCACTCCTATGTAACCAATTATTAGGCTTTTCACTACAAATATTCTAATATATTAATGTCATTTTTTCAATTAGTTAAAGTGAGGGGAGTTCTTTTGTCTTCTTATAAAAGTGTAGATACGTTTTTATCTTTTTTCTTTAAAAAATAAGGAAATGTCGAACACAATCATGTGATCTGTTCCCTTGAAAACTTTCCATTGTGCTATACAACGATCGCATTCATCTGACCGTCAAAATCCATCCCTATTAATTAATAATCCCACATCATGTTGTCGTGGTTTAGTTATTCGTGATTGGGGCTCCGCCACTGTCACCACTGTGACACCGGCCCAAATTAGCCAACCAAATCGGCACTGCCTTCTTTAATATCAAACAGTCCCACCGTGACGCCAAGCCCTCATAGGTGCCAAATCTGGGCCTCCATGGCCCAGTAGCTTTTTGTCCACAAGGAGGGAAACTGTTCACATCTAGTCAGTAAATCTGCTTTGATATTATGTTAAAGGTATAAACTTTAAACAAAAGGCCACTTGGTTGAGAGTTAAGTAATTCGTGGATTGTTTAATTAAGTATTAGTTAATCTAAAAGTTAAGTCGTTTACTTTGAAAATAAAAAAAGAAGTGGGGAGGATAACCTCTCTCGCCCACGGTTACCTAAACCGCACCGTACGTGTCATGAATCTGAGTCATGGCACGGTCAGGTCACCCTAATGAGGTGACTCGGGTGTGTCACACCAGCACGCGTGGACCAGTACGGTTTGGTTCGCGGCAGGTCATTTGAATATATATATATATATATATATATATATATATTCTTTCCCTTTCACATTCGATATATCTAAGGGGTCTAAATAGTGTCTGATTGAGATAAAATTTCAAACACAAGTTAATTAAGAGATGATACAAATTATAGTAATTTTAGTATAATTTTTAAATTAATTTTTTATCAAGTAAAAATTATTAGGTCGACTTAATCTCAACATGTAAGAGACTAAGTGATGTCTAATTCAGATAAAATTTCAAACATAAGCTAATTAAGATATGATACAAATTATACTAATTTATTTTAATTTTTTAAATTAATTTTTTGTCAAGTAAAAATTGTCTGAAAAATCATTAGATCAATTTAATCTCAACATCTATACATCAATAATTCTTGATATTTATTTTTTAGAATTAATATATTTTTTGTGATATTATGATGACTTTAGATTTGACATTATTTTTGAAACCGAATGTCGTCCCGTCGAAGTGCGTATAATAAAAGATAGTAACAGAATTATATAATAATATGAAAATATTCTAAAATTAAATATAATTATGTTTTATATAAGTGGTCTTGTCTTATGTATAATTTACTATCTCTTTTAATTTTGTAGTGTCATATTAATATTTTATTATAAATTTTAAGACGTTATAGTTTTGTTTATGTTTTCGGATCTTAGTGTTGATCTAATAGAATACATTAATCATATCATAATATTATATAATGATAACATTGGAGTTAGTGGTAGTGGTGGTAGGAACAACTTTCATGAAGAGCCCAAATACTAGATCACCCTCATTCAAGCTGTAGAGAGGCCGCATTCACTGCTGGTCTGGATCACGATATGAGAGAGAAGGTCGAGAATAATCTACTGTATCTTTAAGCAAAGACATTTATTTGATGCGATTCCAGTTGGAGCTCGTAGAGGAAGTCGTGGGGAACAACTTTCATGAAAAAGCCTCGAATGTGCAGATCATGATATAAGAGAGAATGTGAGAAATAATATGCTATAACTTTGGACATAGACCACCAATCGAGGTGATTTCACTTCGTGGACAAAGCTGAAGAACAGTAGAACAACTTTGATGAAGACCTCGTGCGCAGATCAGCCCCTTTTTAGGCTGTAGAAGGCGTGATATCTCTGATGGTTCTGGAGGATATTAGAGAGAAAGGGTGCAACATTGAGAATGGCTTCTCCTCTAGCTTTGGGGAGATGGGGCTTGGTGAGCAGAGCCTCTAGGAGTCTCTTCACGTGGTGGTATCAGCGTATGTATCAAGACATATATGAAATTTACTTGTCTTACGCTGATTATTTGTGCTTTTTGGAGAGCACACATAATGTGAGGTTATTCGGAGATGGAAGTTATACCCCCTACTATGAGAATTTTGTGGATATACATGCTCAACATGATGAGGAGGATTAGACAGGAACTTGTTAAATGTTCTTATTTACATGTTAAGGAATATGATGTTAATTTATTACTTTTCATATATATGGCTAGAGGAAGAGTTGGAAAAGAAGGCTGAACTTTTCAAAGAAAGATGAGAACGTAAAGACGATGATATAAGTATGATGTATATGGTACTGTATTTGGCTGTAAGAGTCATGATTGTATCCTCAATATTAGATAAACACTAAATGATTGTGTCATAATTTTGACATGTTTGTATGTAATGTTAGATGAACACTAAATGATTGTGTTGGGTTGACTTAAATGACTAAATATTTTTTTATATATTTTTCAAACTCTCTGTAGACACACCATTTTGGCAATGTATCGAGTAAATTTCATGTTATACCGCAATGCCTCAAAGTGGCTCTCTCTAATTAACCTCTTGAGTGGTTTTCCTATTTTTTTGGATTTTAATAGGATTTTTAGGAATTTTTCTAGGGGTCTAAAAGGGTCTGTTGAGAACAAGTGATTCGCGTCTGACACAGTCGATGCATTTTAGGATGCTTGATCCACAACGGGTAAAATCGACGCGTATCACACTTCCTTTTCTAGCGCTTACCAGGTTTTGAATCGCGTTCACCAGAGTCGACGCGTTTAGAAGTTTCCATTTTCGAATTATGGCAAATTCTAAAAAAAATTTGGAAATTTTTTACTATTAGAATCGCGTCAACATTGTCCGTCGCGTTTTTGACCTTCCATCATATGAAGATCGACTCTCTTCAGAAGATCGATTCTATTCAAATACGCGACCACTCAAGTTGTCGCTATTCAATATTTCCATTTATTAATATTTGGAAAGAATCATCTAAAATCGGAAGTGTTTAAAACGCGACGATCAATGCCGACGCGATTCTGGAACCTGCCATAATTGATGTTTGGAAAGGCTTAATCGGAGCAAGTCGGTCTTGATAAACGCAGCGCTTTTGGCGGTCGCGATTTACTGAGATAGGCGTCCACTGTGTCAGATGCGATTTCTAAATTTTTTCTCTATAAAAAGACCCCCGAGGCTAATATTTTGAGCATAACCCGAACACTACGGCGAAGCCCTACCGCACTGGAGGCTCACATTCCAAACTAAGGAGAACCCTCATTTCAAGCTACTCAAGCCATTCCTTGAAGTTCGGAGCTTTCGTCATCCTCACGTGCATCGGAACGAGAAGGGAGGAGCTTTCTTCTTCCACCTCGGCCATTCAAGTGACAGGCTTCTGCTTATTGGATTCTCCATCTCCCTCTCTCATTTCTTAGTTCTTATTTAGTGCATTCATCACATCACTTCCACACACAACACCACACAACATTTTTCACCACACCTACATTTTAGGGGTTTAACACCACTCCCACGAGGTGTGTTAACGCCCATGTCATTTTGTTTTTCTCACATTTTTTGACTTCGGTACTTCACTTCATAGTCTAACCTCTCTTTTCACTTGTTTGTTTATTTTCTCATTTTTGCAAGGTAACCGACCGAACTAAAGTCTTCTTCGTCGGCCTGCCGGTTGGAGGAGTAGAAGTCAACCCACAGTCACATCTCCCGCGATCTTTGGGTGAAGGTAAGTACCGTCTGCTTCTTTACCCATATCCTTCGACACCTACGTGTGTCTGGCGATCACACTCCTTCTTGTGCACTCCTCGCACACCCTTTTATTTTTATAAATCTTCTTTTTTTTAATTACTCTTTGTTGGAGTGTTTGAAAAAGCACGTTCACAAATTGGCGATCACAGTGGGACTTCTTTCATTTTAGTTATGGTTACCTCTCTTTTGGCACCCACGTGTGCCCCTCCTTCGACACCCACGTGTCTCTCCCTTCGTACCCCACGCAGCAATCCCCTCCTTTCGTACCCCTCCCTGTTCACTTACCTTTGCTTGAAGAAAGCATCTGGGTTTGACTTATACTTTATTCTATTTGATTGGTTGAAAGCATGCTCTGTTGATTTGGTGTTCAGTTGCTTCTTTGATTCACGACGTGTTTAGACGTCGTGATTTGTGCTTTTGTGCGGTAGCTTACCACGTCACAGTTCTGTGACAAACGTCGGAGGGAGTTGTCGTGGCTCTTACAACTTCTGTGAGCTGTCAGATCCGCGACCGACTGAACGGACGCGATTTGCGTTGAAGCGTGACGACTGAACTCGTCGTGATTCAGTCAGTTCACAAAGAGCAGGGGTTTCTATCATTTTGCATTGTTTGCAGGACATACTTCGGCTGAGGGACCTCCTTCCCTCCTTACACCAGGATCCAAACACCTTTCTCAGTGAGGGCTATCTCTCCATTGGGCATTCCGTCTCATTGGACAAGAGAATCCTCACAGGGACCTCCGTAAGTCTCCGTACCCCGTGGATTCCCTCACGGTGGACCGAGAAAGTTGTACCACCCTGGAGACCGATGTTAGAATGCCCATTGGTGTGAGGGAGTGTGCTTAGTGAGCCCAAAGTTCTCATCTTACCCATTTAGGCCCATACCCACTTTGGAGTGACACATTTTAAATAAATCCACTTTGAACTATATTGGAACAATCAACTGGACGTAAGCATCCCCAAGTGTGTGATTAAAAGCCATTAACATCTTCTCTCAAACTTTTTTGAGTAGTTGTTTGTTAGTTGTTTACTAATCAACTTGTGTGTTTAAGTTTTATGTTGCTTCGCTCAGGAAAATCCCTCGGAATGGCTGAGTATGAGGATATGGCTTACCATGAGGATATATATGATGAGGTGTATGACTCCAATCAGCAACTTGCAAAAATCCATAATCAACACCAAAACCTCCAAGCCTCCCAACTCCAGGAGGTTCAAGCTGCTCTGAAGGGGAAATCCATCCCCTAACCCATCCAGTTTCTCCACCCAAACACGGTGGTTTCTATGCTGAACCCACTCGCGACCCGACAGTCGAGCCTCCCCTGCTCCCTCATGGGCCAACTTTATTACACATTCTCTCCCTACAGCCCTGTTCGGAGGCCCACCCTTGTTCGGCCATGCCCCACTGTGGCAAGGCCCATTCACCCCCCTCTGGCTCCGGCCCACACTTCTGCGCTCGTTGGCATGCCACTTCACTACAATTCGGTCCAAGTGAGTGCACCCTAACCTCATTCCTCCGGGGTGCCTCACAAACCTTCTTTCGATCAGCTCACCCAAGCCCTCTTGGCGAAGGTGAGTCTTCTTGAGAAAGATTTGAAAAGGGTGTCCGCACCCAAAGATTCTTTTGAACTGGCACTTCCTTCTATGCCAGTCGTTCACCTTCCCCCTTCCGAGCTCCTAGTCTACCGCCGCTACAATGGTAGTGGCAATCCATTCGTACATATCAAGGAATTCATGTACGAATCATCTTTTTGGCAGAATGATAATCGCGCCCTTGCTTTCCTATTTCTCTGATCATTAGATGGGCCCGCCCTCGAGTGGTTCTATTCTTTGGAGCCCGCAGACGCCGAGGATTTTGAAGTAGTACAAAGGAAGTTCTTGCAGCGGTATAGGGACAAGGTTGGTCCCGCATGATCTATCACCGACCTAATGGTGAAGAAAATGAAGGCAGATGAGGATTTTCTACACTATGCTGACAGATGGAGAGCTATGGCTGAAAGGTTGAGAGATCCGTTGTCTGAGCCAGAATAAGTTAAGATGATCACGACGAATGCCACACCGCAATTCAGACACATTCTGGCAATGAATAAGTTGAGTACCATGGAGTAGTTATATGAGAGAGCTTGCTATATCCAGACCCAGCTGAAGGACTCTCCTATCATGGCTATGTTTGAGCCGAAGGCCCGGACTTTCAAGAAGAGCAATGGCACTCCTCCTATTGGCGGTCCCACAACTGAGGGGGTCATGCAAAATGAGCGGGTGAGTGCTATGGGTAACCCCAGCCCCTCCACCTATCGCCCTAACCCCAACCCTAGGCCTCAACAGCCACAGTAACCCCATTTCAAGCCAAACAATCCTCCCATATTTAGGGCACCACCCCAACAGCCACAACAACCTCAGCAACCCCAATATCAACAACCTCCTCCCAACCAATACCGTCAAGCTTCTCCACCACCTCCTCAGTACCGCCAGGCACCACAGCCTCAGTACTGTCAACCTACCCCTCCCCAATACCAGCCATAACAACCTCCTCCTCCTCCTACATAATACAACCAAGTCCCCCCTCCAAGCACCTATGACCCTCAGCAGCCTAGGCGCCCCCTGGCCCAAGAAGAGCCCACTATCCTCCATTGCCGGAGACTTTACTCGACATATTCAATGCTCTTATGGCCGCCAATGCACTCACCCTGCCGAGGGAAAGGCTACAATGGCCTCCCAATGTTGATACTTCTCGTTATTATGCATTCCACCGGGGACCGGGCCACACTTTGGAGGCATGTTTTCATTTCAAAGACTACATTTATGATCTGAATGATAATGGAGGCATAGACTAGGAGGAGATGAGGAAGTACATCGCCGAGATGAAGGCGAGGAGGCCACCCAGGCAGGACCAGCAGCAACAGCAACCTCAGTAGATGGCACAACAACCCCTACAGCAACAGCCCAATATGGGCATAGTTCAGAACCCCCTCCCGGAGCACCAAGCTCCGAATCAGCAAGTCAATGCCCTCAGGGTGTCTCCCCGCACTGAAAGTACACCCTACGGGTTGATGGAAGTATCCTCCACCTCTTCCACTACCCCCCAATCCTCCTTTACCCTACCCCGCTTCATCCGTACACCTACTCCCACCAACCCACTACCTTCCTTTCTATGCATCCCTACAACCGCCGTACATCGTCCATCACCCTCTAGCCAACCAGCCAACCCATCACTCATCCGCAAACCACCCGTAGCCCCCACGACACAACCATCACATCCTCAAGCACCCTTTCTACGCAACCCCACCACCGTACCACCTCAACCCAACCGTCCACTCATATGCCAACCTCCCACCACCACTTCACAACCACTATCATCTAATCCACCTCTCCTCCGCACCCCACCAACCGCACCCATCATCACCCCCAAGCTCCCTTCTTACGTACTCCCATTCCACCCCCGAGCGCGGCAGGTATCCAACTACCGCACCAAATGTTCAACCCCCAACACTCTACCTCCCATCCATCTTCCATTCCGCTGGCCACGGCAACTGTAGCGGGGGATAACTCTGAGGAAACGATGGTGCTCTGGAGTGGGCGCATTTTTAATAGAATATTCCCTCAGCAGCAAGACCAGGCACCCCTGCCTCAAGAAGAAGAAGCCCAGCAAGAGGAGTCCATCCCAGGGACTCAATATGATCTGCTTAAGCACCTGGATAAGACACCAGCCAAGATATCCATTTTAGAATTGATCAAGAGGTCACCGGTACACCAAGAAGCCCTCATGCACTACCTACAAAAAGTGATGGTGAATGAAGATCTCCCTATACATCAGATCAGTGCAGTGTTGACCCCTACAAGCTCACATCCAGCCATAGAAGTCCACGAAGATGAGCTAGCACCCATGGAATATCAGCGGTACGCCTTATGTTTGACTGTCAAAATCAATGGCATCCGAATTTCCCAATGCCTAGTGGACACCTAGGCATCAATTAATGTCGTGTCTCTAGACACGTTGAATTTTTGTGGGGTCACACTACAGTCAGTCCGACCCTCCTCCATCACGGTCACGGCCTACGACAACACTAGTAGGCCGCCAAAAGGAGTGGTTGCTTTGAAGGTGGGGTTGGGTCCATCCATTACTTAGATGGATTTCCATATTTTAGACATGGACCGAAGCTTCCGAATGATACTGGGCAGGCCATTTATCCAGGCACTTGGCGCCATCATCTCGACTATCCATCAGTGCCTGAAGTTTCCATATAAAGGATGGGTCATCAAAGTTGCCAGCAAGCCAACCGTCTTGGAAGTGGACGCCATGACTGATTTCAATCCCTTCCATATGACCAAGCAATCAGCCGCTTATGTCTGTGCTAGACACGTTTGGCATGCAGCAGAGCCCAGCGAGTTCATCATCAGTTAGTGCTGCAAAGAGAAGCAAGATCATGACTGAGAAGGGGTGGCACATAATGCTGAGAATGGGGTACCAGCCAGGCAAGGGGTTGGGAGCACACCTACAGGGCAAGGCTGAAGCTGTGAAGGACAGCAAATCAAGACCCAAGGCAGGACTGGGATACAAATCGGGCAGGGCAGATCACCAACAGGGACAACCACATACTTGGTCCATGTACCAGCACTTTAAGAAGGGGCCGCTGCATCCAGGGAGTGAACAGACATCTACCATCACTACGGAACATGTTCATTGTCCACCCCTAGCCACATATAAAGCTGCTGCAAACATCAGGCCCCAGAAACAAAGGAAAAGGGGTGAGTCTGAGTCAAATTGGCACCGGTGGTTTGATTTGAGCGACATCGCCAGTTCTTTAAGTCAACTCTTCACACTGGCAGAGACTGAATAGCTGGCAGCGACTACAAGTAGGAGGCAACAGACAGAATCAGTTGAATCAAACACCCCTCCCATAGAAGCTCCCACAACAACTAGGCTCAGGGCGGGCCTCTTCTCTATGGGCATCGCGCCCAATCTCCTCCATGCCACCGCATGGCCATTTTTCATCTCTTTAAGCATTCCTCGGGCACCGACGCCCCACTTTACTATTTCCCTCCATTCTCCCGAGCAGACGCTCATTCTTCAACTCCTCTTTCCCCCAACGATCTCCCACCTCTCAAGCACACGCTCATTCTCAACTTTCTTGATCGGTGATCTCACCTCACCCTCTTTCCTTTGCATGATAAATAAAAACAAAAAAAAAATCAAAATAACATCAAAAATCAAAAAAAAAATGCCAATTTTTCAATGGCTAATTCCATCATCTCCATCGAGGAGACTTCTTACCTTTCCCCTGAGTGTGTCCCAACTACGGGCCACTCCTCCCCGGTCCTATGACCGATTTACTCTTTCCCTCCGCGCAGGGATCTCCTCCCCCCTCCACGCAGGAGACATTTATTGTTTTTCCTCCTCCTCCTCCTTCCCCCACGCAGGGAAGTTCTTTTACCACTTTTACTCCTTCTCCACCTTCCCCCACGTAGGAACCTTCATTTACTGCTTTTCCTACTCCACCCCCTGCTATAGATTCAGGTAGTTGTACTAAGAGTCTAGGCCAGGATAGCAATAAGCTAGGGGTAGTATCTAAAAATAAGTCCAAGGATAAGAGGATTCCACACCGATTCTTAGCTGATCTAGCCCGTAGATGCAAGGCATGTCTAGCAATTCTAGAATTCATAAAAGAGCCTTTGCAATTGCCGGATGTAGAATATGAGCAGTCATTGTGTTTAATTGATGATGGGTTCAAAGTCTATGAATAATGGATGATGACGACCCAGTTGAGGAAGGTGATGAAGAGTTTGAGGATGAGGTTGACGCATTCGCAAGCGGAGTTAAAAGATTCGATGAACCATCAGCTACTGTAGAAGAGACCACCAAGGAAATCAACTTGGGAACCGAGGAAAACCCTAGGACCGTCCTCATAAGTAGTAATTTATCACCAGCTGAAGAGGAGGCAATCATTGAGGTTATCAGGGAGTATAAGGACACGTTCGCATGGAGCTATGAGGATATGCCAGGCTTGGACACCGCGCTTGTTGAACATCGTCTTACACTTAAGCCGGGGTCCATTGCCATTAAGCAGCGGTTGAGGCGTTTCCACCCACAAATGGCTTTGAAGATGAAAGATGAGGTCGATAAGCTCCACAAAGCCAAATTTATTAGAGTCGTACTTTATCTGAATTGGGTGTCGAATATTGTCCCGGTCATAAAGAAGGATGGAAGGGTAAGAATTTGCATCGATTTTTGGGACCTCAACCATGCGTGTCCTAAAGACGATTTCCATTGCCTCATCTCGGCGTGCTCATAGACAATACAGCCAAGTATGAAACCCTCTCCGTCATGGATGGTTTCTCAGGGTACAACCAGATCAAACTGGCTGAGGAAGACCAGGAGAAGACTTCATTCACTACACCATGGGGAACATATTGTTATGTGGTCATGCCATTTGAACTTAAGAATGCTGGAGCTACTTACCAAAGAGCTATGATGACCATCTTTCATGATATGATCTATATTTATATTGAGGTGTATGTGGATAATCTGGTAGTAAAATCAAGAACAATGGCTGAGCATCCTTGGGTTCTAACAAAGGTCCTGCAAAGGTCAAGGGAATATCAGTTGAAAATGAACCCTAAGAAGTGTATATTTGGTGTATCATCAGGTAAGCTTCTAGGTTTCATTGTGAGCAAGAGGGGTATAGAAATTGATCCCAACAAGGCGAAGGCAATAAGAGAGATGCCCCCTCCCAAGAATTTGAAGGAAGTTCGAGGTTTAATCGGGAGGCTGTAGTTTATTCACCGATTCGTCTCCCAACATTCGCAGAGGTGTAGACCTTCTATGACCTCACCAAGCCGGGAGTCGAATTTCATTGGGGTGAGAAGTGTTAGGCGACTTTTGACGTACTAAAGGAGTATTTGGCCAATCCCCCTATCTTGAGACTACCGACTCTATGCAAACCACTCATTCTCTATGTATATGTCCTGGAAGGCTCTGTAGGAGCTGCCCTTGCACAAGTGGATGAAGAAGGCAAGGAGAGGGTAGTGTACTACTTGTCTAAGCTTCTCAACCCCTGTGAGCAAAGGTATACAGCAATGGAGAAGACATGTGCTGCTCTCATATGGGTAGTGCGGAAATTGAAGCACTACTTTCTTGCTCATGAGGTTCACCTAATCGCCCGTATGAATCCTATCAAGTTCCTTCTTGAAAAATCTGTTCTCACTAATAGGCTAGCATGTTGGCAAAGTTTTCTCTCCCAGTTCAACATCATCTACATTCAGCAGAAATCCATCAAAGGCTATGCCATAGCAGAACATCTCGCTCATCACCCTATTCCACAATTCGATCCTATTTGTTCGAAGTTTTCAGATGAGGAATTAATGTCCCTTAGCCAATCGGATCCTATGTGGATGTATATTTCGATGGAGCTCTGAATTCTCATGGAAAGGCTATTGAGATTGCTCTACTATCACCTGAGGGTGTCACCATTTCACGAGTTTATAAATTGGAGTTTTCTGCCACCAACAACATAGCCGAATATGAAGCTTTGTTGGCCGGTCTGGAACTCGCCCACTTCTATGGTGTCATCCATCTGTGGATTATAGGTGATAGTCAACTAGTTCTACACCAAGTGCTCACCAAATATCACACCCGAGATCTAAAGCTCAAGCCATACCAAGAACTTGCCTCAGCTTACACCAAGCTATTCTCCAAATTGATCTTTGTCCATGTGCCTCGTCACCAGAATCTTCTAGCAGACGCTCTTTCCACCATCGACGCAACTCTTCACATGTGTTATCCTAGGGATTTTGATAGCATCCAAATTGCACGCCATCATACTCCTGCTATTCAAGACCTCATCTTTCTCTGGATCAAAGAAGAGATGTTGAAGAAGATAGAAAGGAAGGGCAAAACTGAAATCATTTTAGTGGAGCTAGAAGATGAATTAGAGGATGAGGAGAAACCATGGTACTATGAGATAGCTAAATATTACAGAAGTCAGACGTACCCTGAGGAGGCTACAAGTGATGTTTAGAAAGCTATAAGGAGATTGTCCCAGAAGTACACATTGGTTGGGAATACTCTTTATAGAAGGGACTCATCGGAGTTTTTCTTAGATGCCTAGATGATGATGAAGTTCTAAAGGTTGTTGAGGAGGCTCATTCAGGTGTGTGTGGTGGCCATGTGAATAGCCAAATGCTTGCTAAGAAGATCCTTAGGCAAGGCTTTTACTGGCCCACTCTAGAGGAGGACTGTTCCATCTTTGTCCGTCGGTGTGTCAAGTGCCAACTGCACGCCGAAAAGATCCATTCTCCATCCTCTACACTCCACCCAATATCCTCCCCATGACCTTTCGCTATGTGGGCTTTTGATATCATTGGTCCCCTTGGTGATCCAAACTGCTAAGCAACTATCCCCTAAGAAAATTATTTAAGACTTTAAATTATTTTAACATGGTGATTTTTCTATGAAAAAACCTTTTAAAAAACTTTCTACAAATTAAATATACTCATATATATACCACATAAAATATTTTGAACAAACACTATCTCAAAAATTTTTCTAAGTCCACAGACTACTCTATGTATCACACCGAATCTGACTGTGGACTCCGACTTCTTAAAATCGAAGTGTTCAGAGTCTTATGTTCTGGACTCCTGCTCTTAGAAGTCGAATGACACTCTCCGACTCTCCGAAGTCGAAGTATCTATCTTGTTGTCTAACTTCATGGAAGTCGAAGCAATATCTCGACTCTAGAAAGTCAAAAATCTCTTCTTTGATATCCAACTCCAGGAAGTCGAATGAGTTCACTCCTACTTTATGAAGTCGAATTCCTTCTAAGATATATGTAGAGTCGAATGCTAATCTACCTGTTATCTTAGACTCCAACTTCATAAAGTCGAATTGCATTTCTTTTTGTCTCCGACTTCTCTGACAACTTCTGTACAACTTTTTTTTTAAATACTAATTTTATAGTATCATAAAATGTTGATTGTTCGGTATCACATTTACTTAATGATACCTTCTATAGAACACATAGCATCTGTATATCATTCAAAAATAGGATATATTGTACTCAAAACAATTACAAAAAGTTATCTATAAAAATGTCTAAAACATTTATTCAAATTGGTCTCTTGCTTTATGTCAAAAGTTCAGGCTTTCTTTTTAGCAGATGTCTTACAAATTAATGCCTTCAGGCGCATGGTGTATCTGACAGAGGCTCACCTACCACTGTCAGAACTTCACCTTACCTTCTGTTGCAACTGTCTGTCTGCATTTATTTTGCTCTGAACTTGTGTCTGTCCGAGGTTTCTATACTTTTATATATATCTCTGACTCACCTACCTCAGAAAGTATGGAGGTATCCTTTCTTTTGTCTTGTCCATGTTGCAGATCATTTATTATGCACGTTTTCAGCATGGAACTTTCACAGAACATTAATTAAGGATTGACCTCTAAGCTAAGAAGCTACAAGCATGGTCTGAAGCCGTTGGAAAGCTAAAAGGGCTGAAGGACTAATGGATAACAACTTCAATCACCATCCATAGGATCAAAGGTCTCTCCTTAAACGGCCAGATCTCTAACGGACACTTTCAAACGGATACTTTCTTCTGAAGTATATATAGAAGCCGAAGTTTGAATGAGAGATATACAACACCAAGTGTGTAACCAGCTAGCAATTCAGTTTCAACTCTCCCCTGCTTTCTGCTAGCAAGAGCTTCTACAAGCCTTCTCCTGAGCTGCAAGATTGAGAGCCCCTTCATTTCAAAAAATTCTCCAAGCTCTCCTCTTCACTAAAGTCTTGTTGTTTGAGTGGAATTTGTAATTGATAGCTTTCCATCCACCCTTTCTGATTCAGAAAGGATCTCAGTTGTAGTTCTTATTATTTTTCTCCTTTCTGAATTTGGGTGTGTTTGCTCATTCTTGGGGCAAACACACAAGTGTTTTTACAATTCTGTCTGTGTAAACTAACAGGAGATTGTTCCTGCTGTACCCTTCTTGTGTAGGGAAGACCTTGTGAAAGGTAGTCTTTGTACCCCTGTTGAGGGAAGACTTGCGTGGGAGCAAGTGGGCTTGTAATTCCTCTCAAGGGTGAGAGAAGGCCAAGTTCTCTTGGTAGTTAGTGAAATCTTAAGTGGTTTGCTTGAGGACTAGACGTAGGACTTATGTGGGAAGGGCCGAACCAGGATAAAATTCTTGTGCATTTGTGTGATTGTTTCCGCCAATTTACACTTGAATCACACACTACACTAAATTCTAACAGTTCTATTTAGTGTTGTCTAATTTTAGATAAAATTTTAAAAGGTCAAGCTATTCACCCCCCTCTAGGACATCATTAGTGGCATCTCGATCTAACAAGTTGTATCAGAGCAAGATCTTCTCAGAAGAATCAAAAGATTTGAGAAGAGATGGCAGCCGAAAGTCACAACTATGAAGGCCAGTCTGTTACAAGGCCACCATTCTTTGATGGTGAGGATTATCAGTACTGGAAGATGCGGATGGAATGCTTCATCAGAGGCACAGATTTTGATCTATGGTAGGTAATAGAACAAGGTGATTTTGAAATTCTTGGTGAATCAACCTCTGGTCTTTCCATAGCTGATAAAAGGAACATGTCTTTAAATTATAAGGCTAAAACTTATCTATGTTGTGTCCTATCTAAAAGAGAATTCAATAGACTATCTACTTGTAGAACTGCTAAAGAAATGTGGGATAAACTACAAGTTACATATGAAGGAACTGATAGAGTAAAACAAACTAGGATAGATATTCTTGTTTCTCAATATGAACAATTTAAAATGCTTCCTAATGAAAACATAACTCAGATATACAATCATTTTTCAAACATAATAGTAGGACTGAGTTCTCTAGGAAAAGTTCTTACAAATGAAGAAACTATAAGAAAATTCCTAAGATCATTAACAAATGTTTGGACCCCTAAGGTCACTGCCATCGTCACGTCCTAATAAAAGTCTATTTATCGGAAATGACAGAAATCAGGCACAAGAAATAAAACTATGTTTTATTAATTCAATATTAACATTGCGGAAGCGTCATTACATAATACTCCTTAATACAGTCTATAAGAGGAGCAGAGAAAAGGAAACCTTTTTATTACATCTCATATTCACAACAGTAAAGAAAAGTAAAATGGTTAGAATTCTAAAGTTGAATGATCCACTCAGCACACTTTCCTCTTTAAGCATCACCCTCATCTTGATCACCTAAAATGGTAGGATTTTGTGAGCTAACTAGCCCAGTAGGATTCAATTCATCTAATCCAAAAGGGATTAAGTTAACCAAAGACAGGATAAAAGTTAAGCTATTTGCAATGCTAGATATCAGGGATGGCTGAATGATCATATCAAACTGATAACAAGTGTAAAACAGGAATACTAAATTAAGACTGCATGATCAAGAATTCAGAAACACAACCATGCTCTGGTTCAATTGAACATTTCAACTATGATAAAAGAACATGATGACTAATAAAGCTTGTATTGATGCAATGCCAAACATCCATGGATCCTTTATCGTTCCGTACGGCCTATAAACGAATTCGGGGTGCTCCTCCCAGGACTGGACTAGCCCTATTTGCACATGCATATATCTCAAATGAGTCCAGGGACCCAATAACTGTCATCACAAGTCATTCATAAGCAAACGTGGTACTTAAGTACTCAAGCTTTCATATAACTAAAGTGTGACGGGCACGTCGTTCAAACCCGTTAACCCATTAACGAGCCTGATCCGACTCCGTCTCCTACGAATGAGTCGTAGCCTCGTAAGGGATATCGCTCGCATGTCCATGAAAACACAAAAGAACACACTGATATATATATATAGAATTCACAAGATCACACATATTTATATTGGATTTACATAGCCAAATTTCAACAAAAGTCAAAGTAAAGTACCCAAGCCTGGGGCATACCCCAAGGTACAACAGGAAAAGAAAAACACACTGGAGGCGTCAAACCAACTCCGCTGCGATGCGGCTCTGAACTAGAAGACGGTAGAGAAACTCCTGCTCTTCTTCACCTGTAGGGAGTAGGGGTGAGCCTCGCAAGTCACTGGCTCAGTAGGAAAACTTCCCCAAAACCCGAGAAAACCAAACTCAAGCACGAGAACAGGAAGCTACACTAACAATTTATAGCACAACTAAGCAAGATATTAAAGCTGTAAATACTACTTACCATTTGCCGTCAACACAAACCAACTTTAATAAATAAACAGCAAACCACACCTCAGTGTACGTGCTAAAGTAGAGACCGCCACACTCGAGCCACGTAGACTGGTTCGCAACACCAGCAACTAACTCGGACAAACCACACAGGTCTACCTCTCAGCCTCGCAGCCACGGACGAAAGGTCCAGCTGCCGCTCCACGAGAACAAGTCAAACAACTGTGGAGACCAACCAACACCACACCCACGGACCACGCTGCCACGGGCCCATGCCTGGCACCTTTAGAGACTCTGGCCTGAGCTCTCTAAAGTTAGGCACTGGGAAATAGGACTAGCTGGGGACCAGTGACGTCTACTGGTGTCCGTACCCCCAACTACGAGCGCGCTACAAGCGACAACACAACAAACTCTCATAGGTTGTTGTCCCACTGTCGTCTTTCCCCCAGCCGGATGTACAACTCAAACACTGGAGTGAGGGTGTCCAGGACATACGACATAGACCTTGACAATACTGCATATGTACCGGGACAAGCCCCGAGCAGAAGGCTTGGCTCACACAGAACCTGAGGCACCCAACTGAAGAGGTAACCACGGTAGGCGTCGTACTACCCGCCACGTACACACAACCACGTGCTCATCGTGCAAACCACGTGAAACCTTACGTCAACCACGTGAACACAATACACAAGTCACGTGAATAACAAGCTAGCCATGTGAACCACTAGCTAGTCTCGTAACCAACACCCTCACAGGGCGTTACAGGTGCCAACGCACTGCTAATACTTGCCAAGTACGTAAAATATCGGTAATCGGATAGCTTTTTCGTTAAAACCATACCCACTTGACCTCTCAGTTGAGGTCGCGACGCAGGGTAATGTCGCCTTCAGAACGCGACACCCCGACATGTTGCGCTCATAAGTTGAACGCAACGGGTCGGCCTGTCGCGTTCAGAACGCGACAGAGGATTCTGTCGCCTTCACAGGCGAAAACCCTAATGGGATCCTCTCCACAGATCACCACCCCAAACCATGCATTCCACACTTAATTCACATTTTTCATGCTTTAATGAGTGCCCTATCAGGATATCTATTGTTCTTAAAGCAAATAACACCTTCTAACGTCATCACATGAGATCCACAACCCCAAACACGGGAGGAATCACCCTACCTCTATGAAGAACATGAAGAACGACACTTCCTCGGCGTTTCCCCCGCTCCACGCAAGGTCCTCACGGAGAGAACACACCAAAAACACCTCAAATCCACCAAATTGCCCAAGAAATCGCCACAGCTTCCTCCCCCTGGCCGAGCAGAACTGGTTACAGCTCTGCTTGGCCAGAGCAACTTAAAAACGTCCAGCGGTTGGGAACGCGACGGACCTCTCCGTCGCGACCTGAACGCGACGGGGTAGGGTGTCACCTTCTCAGGGCTGACGTCTGCATGTCGCCAGCGCGCGACACGTGGCACACATGCAAACGACAACTGCTCAACGACGGCAACATGAATGCGACATGTAGGGCCGTCGCGTTCAGAACGCGACGTTCCTCACTGTCGCGTTCACAGACAGTGAACGAGCAGGTGTTTTGGGCCCAGCCTGCTGGCCCACAACACCCCAAAACCTGAACACATGCCTAAAACACGCCACATTGGCCACGCACTGGCCACCACAAACATTGAATGAAGGACCCACAAGGATCCAAAAAATGCGCGACATTACATTACTATCATCTAAATAGAAATTTCGACCTCGAAATTCAAAACATAATTGACATATCTAAAGCTTTAAACACCACAACAAGCACTATCATCTAAAAATATTTAAAAGCTTACTCAAACAAGTATGGATACGTTTTAGCCATTTCCTCTGCTAACTCCCAGGTATCCTCTCCTCCCTATCTATTTTCCCATCTGACCTTTACCAGTTCAATTTTCTTATTCCTCAACTTTTGTGTCCTGCGGCCTGTGATCTGTACTGGGTATTCTGGCATAGACATATCTGGTTTCAAATCATCCCATTGATAACTGGCTATCTGTGCTGGATCTTCAATACATTTCTCAACATAGATACATGGAAAACATCATGAGCATCCGTGAAATCCGTTGGCAAATCTATTCTGTAAGTTGTCTCCCCTATTCTTTCTAACACTTGGAAGGGCCCCACATACCTTGGGCTCAATTTACCTTTCTTACTGAATCTTAAAACACCCTTTGTAGGAGAAACTCTCAGAAAAACAAAGTCTCCAACCCCAAACTGTAGTGGTCGGCGTCAAGTATCTGCATAACTTTTTTGTCGGCTCTGGGCTGTCTGCAACTTTTCTTTGATAAATCTGACCATTTCTGTGGTTTGCTGAATCAATTCAGGACCCATTACCTGCCTTTCTCCAACTTCATGCCAGTTTAGTGGTGTTCTACATGGTCTGCCATATAATGCTTCATATGGTGCCATCCCGATGCTGGTGTGATAGCTGTTATTATAAGCTAACTCCACCATGCCCACCATCCTGAGTTGTTCTTTCTATTAGACCATCGGTCTGTGGGTGATAGGCTGAACTGTATCTCAATTCTGTACCAATAACTCTCTGTAAGCTTCTCCAGAAACCAGAAGTAAACTTGGGATCCCTGTCAGAAACAATTGTCTTCGGGATGCCATGCAACGGAACAATTCTGTCAACATAATTCTTGCTAATCTATCCACTGTCCAGGACATACTTACTGCCACTAATCTGCATACTTTAGTCAATCTGTCACAAATACCCCCTATTCCATTGTGCCCTGTAGCTGTCCTCGGAGTCCTGCACAAAATCCATAGCAATATCATCCCACTTCCACTGTGGATTGGGTAACAGTTGTAGTAGACCTCCGGGCTTCTGATGTTCTGCCTTTATTTGTGACAAACAAACATATTGTAATGAACTCTACTATTTCTCTTTTCATGTGCGGCCACCAAAAAATGCTTTTTCAAATCTTGATTAATTTAGTGCTACCTGGATGAATCGTATACCTAGATTTATGTGCTCTTCTAAGACTCTTTGCTTACTTCTCTTTCTACAGGTACATATAACCTGCCTCTGAGCCTGACCACACAATTATCATCAATGGTGACACTTTCCATTTTCACAATCTCTACTAAATTTCCATCAGTTCTCTGAGCTTTAATAATCTGCCAATACAAAGATGGTTCTACAGCACTACTGGCTAGTACTGCTCGCCGCTGACTGCTTGGAATATATAGTGAATTTTCTGCTATTTCCTCATATAATTTCCATTCTTTTATCAACATATGACTCATATATGCTTTCCTGCTTAATGCGTCAGCGACCACACTGGCCTTACCTGGATGGTAAGCCAAACTGAAATCATAATCTTTCAAATACTCCACCCATCTACGTTGACGGAGATTCAAATCCTTTTGAGAGAATATATATTTCAAACTTTTGTGATCTGTAAATATTTCAAATCTCTCACCATATAGGTAGTGCCTCCACATCTTCAAAGCAAATACAACTGTCGTTAGCTCCAAATCATGAGTTGGGTAGTTCTCCTCTGCTAGCTTCAATTGTCTGGATGCATAAGCTATCACTTTACCATGCTGCATTAATACTACTCCAAGCCCTCTTCTGGACGCATCTGTGTAAATCACAAAACCACCGCTGCCTGCTGGTAATGTTAATATTGGCGCTGCTGTAAACCTCTTCTTCAATTCCATAAAACTTTTCTGACATTCACTTGAGCACACAAACAACACGCCTTTTCTGGTCAATTTAGTCATATGTGCTACAATTCTGGAGAAGTCCTGAATGAAACACCTGTAATAACCTGCTAAACCCAATAAACTCCTAATTTCTGTGATTGTTTTTGGCGCTCCCTACTTTATAACTACCTCCACTTTAGCTAGATCGACTGCAACTCCCTTTGCTGAAATAACATGACCCAAAGATTGAATTTCTTTCAACCAAAACTCACACTTATTGAATTTGGCATACAATTGATTATTCCGCAAAATCTGTAAAGTAAGTCTCAGGTGTGCTGCATGCTCTTCTTCAGATGTTGAATAACTAATATATCATCTATGAAGACCACAATAAATTGATCCAAATATGGATGAAAAGTTCTATTCATCAGATTCATAAACGCTGTTGGCGCATTGGTAGCCCAAATGTCACAAACTCATAATGCCCATACCTGATTCTAAATGCTATCTTGTCAATATCTTCTTCCCTGATCCTTAACTGATGGTACCCTGACCTAAGTCAATTTTAGAGAATACTTAGCTGACTGACTGATCAAACAAATCATCAATTCTTGGCAATGGGTACTATTCTTTATAGTCACATCATTCAACTTCCTATAGTCAATACACATCCTGAAACTGCCATCTTTCTTTCTTACAAATAACACAGGAGCTCCCCACGGTGACTGACTGGGTCTGATAAAACCCTTTTCCAACAATTCTTGCAACTGCTTCTTTAATTCCTTGAGTTCAGCTGGTGCCATCCTGTACGGTGCCTTAGAAATGGGCATTGTTCCTGGCTGCAATTCAATTGTAAAATCTACCTCTCTCTGTGGAGCTAATCCTGGCAAATCATCTGGGAATACATTTGCAAATTCCCTGACCACTGGAACTGTCCCTACTGATTTACCGGTTTCTACCAGGCTCACAGAAGCTAAATAAGCTACACACCCCTCATTCAACAAATTTCTAACTTTAATTGCTGAAATTATCAACTTAGAGGTATATAAAGGCATACCTTGGAATTCAAACACTGCTCCACTGGGGTGACAAAACCTGACTCCCTTCTTTCTGCAATCTACCATAGCCCCATAGGCCTCAACCCAATCCATTCCTAAAATAATATCATAATCTCTCAATTGCAAAGCATACAGTCTAGCTGGCATCCAATTCCCTTGAACCACAATAGGAGCCTCATCTATATAACAAGAGGTGTGCATAAACTCACCCGACGGAACCTCTACTACCAATTCACACAGTTTTTCCTCTAATGGATGCACCATACAATCCAAAAACTCTTAGAAATAAAAGAATGTGAAGCACCCGGATCAAATAAAACTCTTGCTGAAAAGTCATAGATAGGTACTATACCTTCTATCAAATTTGATGCTTCTGCCTAGGCTCACGTGATAGCCATAACCCGGCCCCTACCTTGCTGATGTGGTGCTCCTCTACCACGTCCTGTTGGTGGCTGCTGGGGCTGCTGCTGTTGTGGCTGCTAAACTCCTCTTCCATATCCATACTCTCTGGGATAGGGGCAATTGCAAATCAAATGTCCCGGCTGGTCACAATTATAACATCTATACCCATGGTGGAAGAGTAGGCTGCCTGGCAGTACTCTGTTGAGACTCCTCCACCTCTGGCCTATAACCCCGCCCCTGCTGAAACATCTGCTGGCGACCTCCTCCTCCTCCGCGTCCTTTGAATATTTTCTTCAATTTTGAGCCCCACTTACTGAAACCTGAAGAAGATGGTCCCGCTGGCGCTTTTCCTTTACTAATTCCCGATGACTGCTCAGATAGCCGGAAACTACCCGAACCTGCCTATCCTGCCTGACGAGTCCGAACGGACCTCTCTAGTGTAGCTGCTCTTTGGGCCACCTCTTCCACAGTCTTGCACATAAGCAGTATCACTGCAGTCTGTAACTCAATCCTCAAGCCTCGGATGAAATACTCAACCATCATAGCATTATCTGATGCAACATATGGCGCATATCTACTAAGTGCCATAAATCGCATCTGGTACTCCAAGACAGAAGAATTTCCTTGCTGAAGTGTCTGAAACTGCTCCCTTTTGGCCTTCTGAACTTGCACAGGGAAGAATGTATCATTAAATACCTCGAGAAATTCCGGCCATGTGATAGTCTCCTCTACCCCGCCTGCAAAAGTAGTCTACATCTTTAACCTCCACCATTCCTGCGCAAAACCCCGCAACTGATATGTAGCTAACACAACCCTATCTACTGGTGGACATCGCATTGTCACAAAAACGCTTTCAATCTCATGAATCCAATGCTCATCTATGTCCGGATTCGGTCCTTCTGTATATGTAGGCGGCTGCAATCTAAAAAAATTTTCAACCTACATAACTGGTTCTTCTACTGCCCTCATTGGCTGAAGCGGTGGTACAGGTACCACAAAAGGTGCCTCTACACTAGGTGATGGTGGAATTGGTGCCACAGGTACGGCCCCTCCTGCAGCCGTTGGTACCGCTGCTGGCTGTACTGGCATCTGCTGATCCATTCTCATACGAATATTCGTAAGACTCTCCCATATTCTTTCTATCATTCGCTGAATTGACTCCTCCTGCTCATCTCCTCCACCACCCAATCTCTCCTATCGGCCATCTCAAATTCCTACACAAACAACATTCCAACCACATACATGCCAACATATCATTACAAAACCAAGGTCAGCTACCAACAGTAGACTAGTGTAGAAATAGGCTATGTAATTTCCCAGTTCCTTTATATTTACATGGACCTTGCTCTGATACCAACTGTGACGGATCATGTCGTTGAAACCCGTTAACCCATTAACGAGCCTGATCGGACTCTGTCTCCCGTGATCGAGTCGTAGCCTCGCAAGGGATATCGCTCGCATGTCCGTGAAAAAACAAAGGAACACACTAATATATATATAGAATTCACAAGATCACACATATTTATATTGGATTTACATAGCCAAATTTCAACAAAAGTCAAAGTAAAGTACACCAGCCTGGGGCATACCCCAAGGTACAATAGGAAAAGAAACTACACTGCTGGAGGCGTCGACCCAACTCCGCTGCAATACGGCTCTGAACTGGAAGACGTAGAGAAACCTCCTACTCTCCTTCATCTGTAGGGAGTAGGGGTGAGCCTCGCAAGTCACTGGCTCAGTAGAGACTCCCCCCAAAACCCGAGCAAACCAAACTCAAGCACGAGAATAGGAATCTACACTAACAATTTAAACACAACTAAGCAGGATATTAAAGCTGTAAATACTACTTACCATTTGCCATCAACACAAACCAACTTTAATAAATAAACGGCAAACCACAACTCGGTGTCCGTACTAAAGTAGAGACTGTCACACTCGAGCCACGTAGACTGGTTCGCGACACCAGCAACTAACTCGGACAAACCACACAGGTCTACCTCTCAGCCTTGCAGCCACAAATGAAAGGTCCAGCTGTCGCTCCACGAGAACAAGTCAAACAACTGTGGAGGCTAACCAACACCACACCCGCGGACCACACTGCCATGGGTCCATGCCTGGCACCTTTAGAGACTCTGGTCTGAGCTCTCTAAAGTGAGGCACTGGGAAATAGGACTAGTTGGGGACCAGTGACATCTACTGGTGTTTCTACCCCCAACTACGAGCGCGCTACAAGCGACAACACAACAAACTCTCACAGGTCGCTATCCCACTGTCGTCTTTCCCCAACCGGATGCACAACTCAAACACAGGAGTGAGGGTGTTCAAGACAGATGACATAGACCTTGACAGTATTGCATAAGTACCGGGACAAGCCCTGAGAACAAAGCTTGGCTCACACAGAACCTGGGGCACCCAACTGAAGAGGTAACCACGGTAGGCATCGTACTACCCGCCACGTACACACAACCACGTGCTCATCATGCAAACCACGTGAAACCTCACGTCAACCACGTGAACACAACACACAAGTTGCTTGAATAACAAGCTAGCCACGTGAACCACTAGCTAGTCTCGTAACCAACACCCTCACAGAGCGTTACAGGTGCCAACACATTGCTAATACTTGCCAAGTACGTAAAATATCGGTAATCGGATAGCTTTGCCGTTAAAACCATACCCATTTGACCTCTCAGCTGAGGTCGCGACGCAGGGTAATGTCGCCTTCAGAACGCGACATGGGGTTCTGTCACCTTCACAAGCGAAAACCCTAATCCGGGATCCTTTCTATAGATCACCACCCCAAACCATGCATTCCACACTTAATTCACATTTTTCATGCTTTAATGAGTGCCCTATCAGGATATCTATTGTTCTTAAAGCAAATAACACCTTCTAACGTCATCACATGAGATCCACAGCCCCAAACACAGGAGGAATCACCCTACCTCTATGAAGAACGGCACTTCCTCGGTGTTTCCCCCACTCCACGCAAGGTCCTCGCGGTGAGAACACGCCAAAAACACATCAAATCCAGAAAATTGCCCAAGAAATCACCACAACTTCCTCCCCCTGGCCGAGTAGAACTGGTTACAGCTCTGCTTGGCCAGAGCAACATAAAAATGTCCAGCGGTTGGGAATGCGACGGACCCCTCTGTCGCAACCTAAAGGCAATGGGGAAGGGCGTCTCCTTCCCAGGCCTGACGTCTGCATGTCGCCCAGCGTGCGACACGCGGCGCGCATGCAAACGACAACCGCTCAATGGCGGCAACAGGAACGTGACATGTAGGACCGTCACGTTCAGAACGCGACGTTCCTCACTGTCGTGTTCACAGACAGTGAACATGCATGTGTTTTGGGCCCAGCTTGCCAGCCCACAACACCCCAAAACTTGAACACATGCCTAAAACACGTCACATTGGCCACACACTGGCCACCACAAACACTGAACGAAGGACCCACAAGGATCCAAAAAATGTGCGACGTTACATAAAGTCTATGAATTAATGTCACTGAATACAGAAGATGGTAACTCTATAGAAATCAATTGTACTTAGACATTTCAAGAATAATCCAAGGTAGATTATGGAAGATAATTGTATGATCCCTCTTAGAGCTAATGTGGTAGAAACTAAAGATAATGAGGGACACAACTTGCTAGGCTAATAGAATAAAGAACCAACAGGGGATTGCACAAGGAAAGGTACTAGAAAGCTCGACAGAACAGTGTGTGTTGACAACCAGGAAGTGGTTGTCGACAGTTGCAGGCATTTAGAACCACTTCTAGATTCTGAGCAGTACCTGTCGACAAGCCAGGATTGGCTGTCGACAAGCCAGTCCATCTATCGACACCAAGTGTTATCTATCGACAACTACTAGTATTTTTCTGAAGTTTGGGGTTCTGGGAGCTTGAGGTCTGTCGATAGGTGATCCCCATCTGTCGACAGCCGCAAGGTCAACCTCCAGAAATGGATTTGCAAACACTCTAAAGACCTTATCAATGGAACCTATGGATCCAACATGAACAACAACAACTAGAAGGACTTTTCTACAGCTCCGGATACCACCTTACATGGAAAACAAAATTAAAACATGAGGAAAACACAATCTAAACATGGTTAGTTAGAAACTTAGAACAACAAGGTACTGGAATAACAACTCACCTAACACAATACCTGCTTGTATCCAACAGGAAGAATTCTATCAACACGCAGGTTAAGACATGTTCATAAGAGATGAACACACAATTCTTAAGATGGCTTACAAGGTTGGAAACAAGTATGTATGTGGACATGAACATTTTTATAAAGGTAGAAGGCAAGAATGAGTGAAGAAGAAAGAACCTACATGGAAAGAACGAGGTTCTTCTTCTCCTCAATGTAAAGGTCAGGTGTAGCAGGAAGGAATAGGTACAGTAAATGCAGGAAGAGAAGTAGCAGCGCAGCAACCACAGTAGGGCAGCAGTTGCAGCTCCTCTAGACAGTGATAGCAGCACAGCAACAACAGTAGTAGAAGAAACCAGCTCCAGCAGCAATATCCCAACAGCAGCAGCAGGAGCAACAAGAGCAGGAAAAGCTTGCACGATGGGAGTTGGGGAGTTTTTATAACTCACCTGCATCCCATGCATGATGGCACGTCGGCCATCCATGTGTCGTAGTAAAAACCATTTGGTTTTTACTGCTTACATGTTTACCATGCAAATCTCTAGGCTGACACATAAGGTATAAACGTGCAAGCTTCTATCCCATGTGAAGTGGCCTACTTATGTAACGACCCACTTTATACCGGTACGATTATACCAATCCTCATCGATACAAAGGGCATCATTACAGTGGGATAATAACCCAACATTAGACGATAGGTTGATATGTACGTGGATAGCAAATGAATACAGCGGAATTAAAAGTAATAACTCATTCTCATTCCATCATCATCACACATTCCACAGTCTATATGGTAAGAAAAGTAAAGCAATGTCCCCATTATTACAAAATAAAAGAACTACATTGTTTATTACATTGTCCATGCAATTAACTTTATTCATGCTATGAAAGGGAAAAGTACAACTCTCTAGCAACTCCACAAATTACCCTCACGCTCGGGAATACTCCTCGCTATGCCTTCCTCTAGCACAGGATACCTGTCTCACCTGTACGCCGAAGCAAGTATGAGTCTAAAGACTCAGCAACACCAAAGACTCAACTTACACATATCACATCCATGTTATCTATTACACAATTGAGAAGCATATATTATCTTTTCACAATAAGACATACATGTCACATGCTTTAAACAATCATCAACAAATCTATACCACTTACATATGCTTTAGATTAACATGTACTCATTCTAGATTATGGATAATGTGATATTCCATTAAGCCAAACTACACTAGCATATGGATATGATAACATATATCTACGCATGCTTCGTATACATGACACTTAATTTAACTCATGATTCAACCCATAACTTGTGTCAATCATACTTAAACAAATACCTATACATGCTTACTACCCTTAACATGTAACAAAATTTATCAATCCAATCTTATCCCTTTTATGGTACAATTCTACCAACTAGAGCATAGATTTAAGCACAAAGTAAAGAGTAACTTAGCATGCTATATATTCATGTTTCTCATGCATTTTACACATTAATTACAACATCATTTTCTGTTTTAATATAAATAAATCTCATTACACATGATTTCACATTTTATAACATGAGTGGAAGTTTAGAATATATTCAAGTTGGTTGGCAACAATAAGCAATTAAAGTATGGAACTTTGTACTAAGTAAACATCACATCTGCATGGAATTTATCATTCTTTCATATATTTATCACATTCATAACCACACTTTACTTGCTGTTTTGACATGAATTAAACTCAATTACATGGAATTAGATTTATTCACACTTCATCTTATTCATTTAGCAATTCACATGTTCATCTTTTCGTTGCATAATTCCCATGTCTACATATGTATATTCACATACATTACATGAAGATTAATAACTACATGACATGATACTAAAAGTGATATTGCATTTAAAGTATTAATACATGAAAGTATGAACATATGCACTATTATATTGGTTTCACATGTAATCATATCTCATTCATATTTACTCTCCCTTACATATCTTTTCACACATTCTTCACATTGTTTATTCTTGCACTTTCCTTATCACATATCATATCATTTGCATTCACCACGTACCACATTCACATATTACTTTACACTTTGTTCATATTTTATCGCTTAATTGCCATGACACATAGTCCTAACTACCTACTAGAGGACGCACACACCCATATTGCATAGCACATAGCTCATCTCAATAGCACATCACATCACATCTCATAACGCATATCCGCCACCCGGGCAATCTAGTGGCGAATCTTGGTAACTGCACAGACCGGGAGAAGCCCTCTCCACCCTAACTAGTGGTACTTGTCCACCTCCAGGATTTCATCATAATGCCCCTTAGGATATTTTTCACAACGTTGAGCCTTCCACATGGACTTTTCTATAGTACAGCTCTTAGACCTCTATGGTAACAGTGTCAATCTCGGCCCAAATGTTATATATTCACTTTATCACATTATTTACATATTTCACATGATCACATTGTTTACACATTATACATATGCTTTAATTTACACATTCACATGTACTTCTAGAGTTTTACCATACTTCAGTTTACTGAGTTTAATCTTACTATTTGCATTAAATGATCATAACAAAAGCCCTAATCATGCTTCTAATCCTTTAATTTCATACAATTCTTAACTAACATGGACATTAACACTACTAAAACTGATCACAGTACATACTGATGTCAATTCAGTATGAATTTTTACAAGAGGTTGTATACATATCATATATCACATCCTACAAATTCACATTTTTCAAAACAGTAAGTTAATTTCTACAATTTAAACTAGATTTCAAACTATTCATGAAATGTCATTAGACATGGTACATATCAACATAGTTGGGTGTTTAACATTCAGAAACCTAAAATCAGTCTTCATTCTATCATGTAAAAATTATGAAACCTTAACTTATAATAATCTATTTATACAAGATTTAACACTCATGTTTTTCTCATATTCAATTACTGATTTTAATAATTAACACAATTCATAAAAATCAGTGCAACTTCATGATATGACCTAAGACTGCATATGACCTCACATAAAATTTATAGCATGCACACATACCCGAAAAATAAATAAACATCCTAAAGAGATTAAATTGTAAGACCCGACCCCCTTGAGCCCTTTGGCCCCGTCCTCAGGGTCGCACTAGGCGCCTGGCCGCGACGTGGTCATGCCAGAGCGGTCTGCCATGACAACGTTGGGTCGTGCCGCACTCGGTCGCCGCGTTCTTGTCGCGACGGGGGTTGCCGTTGCGTCCTTGTTGCGGCGTCTGACAGGGTCGCGACTACTTTTCTAAGAGACATGACTGGTGTCCTTTCTGTTAGAATGGCTTTTTCAGGAGTCAGACGCGTACAACATTGACGTGGCCTGTCTAGGCGTCACGACTGCTTTTCCGGTCTCCAAGGTTTGACTGCCTTTTTGGGGTCACGCCGGGGGCGACTGTCGCGACACCGAGGAGCGTCACGACACGCTAGTTGTCGCGCCGCGTCGGCCCATCGCGTTCTGGGGGGCGCCAGGTTAAAACCCAAGGCCGCGCCCCATTTCCCCCTCTCGCCCTCTCAGCTCTCTTTCTCCCCTCTCCCTTCCCTCTCGTGTTTCCCTTGCGGTTTCTTGGCGGATCATGGTGCTTGAGGTGTCTGTGCTGAGGTGGTGTCGTCCCGCTCGTGCAGGGGACATGTTCATGCCGTTTGGAGCGAGAGGAGGCGTCCTTTCCTACGAGAAGGCCCCAACGGGTTCGTTCTTCGTGTTGAGGTAGGGACTCTTGATTCTCTTGCCCTAAGCATGCTCCCTCCCCCTCTAGATCGTGGTTTCTCAATGGTTTGGGGGTTTGGGAGTGTGAGAACTCCATGCTCGAGGTTGAGTGAGGTTTCCCTTCGAGTGTAGATCCATGTTGTGGGGTTTTTATGGGTGGTTTGGATGCTTTAATGGCTTTCTTGCATGTTGAGCATGCTCCCCTCCCCCTGTGGTTTGCCTATTTCGTGTTTTGGGATGATTTCCGAAAGAAGGGTTCCGGAGCTCCCCCCTGCAGAGAACGTGACCCATTTAGAGGCCGCGATCTTGTTGCGGTGACCTGGCCGACCGCGACAGGATCGCGGTGCTCTTGGGTGCCACGACCTCGTCGTGACGGCTCGGGCCGTCGCGACGGGATCGCGACAGGGTAGAGCGTCGCGACCATGTCACGATGGCTCGATGCGTCGTGACCTCAGCCGTGAGACAGATTTCTGATTCTTGTCATTTCCGCTTCTTTTTACTGTACCCGTGGCACCTATGCTAGTTCCCTAGTGCAGTCTACACTAGTCTTTCGCCCGGTGCTCGGCACTTGAGGGCTTGTCCCGCATGAGAGGTTGTTTCCGTTGCCTGGGACCCCCATCCTCGGGAGCCTGTTGAGGGAGTACTCCGAGCTACGAGTGGGCTTGAGTTGGCAGCCACCAGGCGGACTCTGGAGCTTAGGGGAAATGGTGGTTAGGACAGTGGCGTTGAGTCACTTGCAGAGCTCTCGTGGTTGGACTGGGACATCGAGGTCAGTTTTTGGAGTTCTTCCCGGCGTAGTCCAACTAGTCCTTTTCTTATTGCCTCGCTCTTTGCGGCCCCGGAACCGCTTAGAGAGGCCAGGCGTGGGACCGTAGTCCGGCCAGACTACGGCGCTTACTGTTGTGTTACTTTGTGTCCTACCTCACTCTGACGAGACGTGAGGGTCAGGACCCGAGTCGAGGATAAGACGTCAGTGGACGCACCTGACCTTGACTAGTGGTAGTGTTTTCGTAGCTAGTGTTCCTTGTCCAGGCGGAGTTCCCTCCGGCTGTGTTTACTAGCCGTGTGGTGGTCACGACGAGCTGTCGTACGGAGTTTCCGACCGTGTGTACTTTCCGTACCATGCTAGTTGTAGTTTCGCCTCCGCACTTCCGTTGGTAGGTAGAAGATATAAACTGCTGTCATTTATTATATATATATATATATATATATAATATTATATATATATTTCTTCTGCTTGTCTAGAGCCAGTAGGAGATTGTAGTCCCTACTGAGCTTCTTTTATGAAGCTCATCCCTCCTTTTCCCAAATGAGACTTCTCAGCAGTGGCATGGCGCGCGTCGAGCGAGGAGATGGGGCGGTAGGCGTGGTCCCCCGTAGCTAGCAGTGGCTCCCCTATTTCAATGTACGTCACCCTCGGGGTATGCCCCTAAGGGACTTGTTCTTCCCCTGCCTCTTACTTGTACTAGCATGCGCGCGTGCGTTGGGACTGTACTTAGAGCGGTACACAGTGGTCTCGCTCTCTTTTCTGTTTCCGCCTGTACCCTTCTAGTTTAGCAGTTGACGTTTACTTCCATTACATATCCTGTTAGATGCATATTATAGCCCTTTCGGGTCTTCAGATCCATGGGTGGCGACCGTGAAAATTGGGTCCTCGGCGTGGGCCGAGGGTCGGGTTCTCAGGTCATTACAGTGGTATCAGAGCGAGAGTCTGACAGGACTTGTAATGGATTTAGACTGCAATAGGAAGTCCCAACGGTAGTACAAGTACACTGCTAGTCGTCTGAGTAGTTTTGTTAACCTTGTTGGTTGTGTTTCCGTGCAGTTTGACATGGCTCCACATAGGTGCAGTCAGGGTAGAATGTTGGTGGAGCAGCAGGATGAGTTCGCTATGCCCGCACAGGGGCAGGTCCAGGAGGAGGTGTCGGTAGACGAGTCAGTGGCACAGCCTCAGGGTGCAGCGGCAGCAGCAGCGGTAGGTGGGCAGCAGCAGCAGGAGTACCAACCTCAGCCGCAGCAGTATGCAGACTAGTTTCCCATGGCCAAGCAGTTCTTGAGGAACTTGTACCAGGGAGCGTACCAGCCCAGGCAGGCAGCAGCAGGTGTTCAGCCTCCGGTACCTCTCCCAGTGGTACCAGAGCAGCAGCAGGTAGAGCCAAAGGTGGAGCAGCCAGAGCGTCAGCAGTGGTCGGGCACTGGGAGTACCCGAGCCGGGCGGCGGAGGACGGCGGTTATGGAGGACAGGACCGCTCTCCTAGAGAGGTTCTTGCATCTTCGGCCACCGTTGTTCCATGGTGAGTATGATCCAGACAAGGCAGAGAGCTGGACCCATGAGTTAGAGCGCATCTTCGAGACCATGGAGTGCGCTGAGGAGGACCAGGTTCGACTGGCAGTGTACCAGCTCAAGGGAGCAGCCCATGAGTGGTGGAGAGTTCAGAGGCGGACGCACTTCCAGGGGCAGAGGTTGGATCATCATCACTTGGCAGCAGTTTTTGGAGGTCTTCCACGGTGAGTACTTCCCCGACTACGCTCGACGAGAGAGACGAGACTAGTTCCACGCGTTGGTTCAGGGCGAACTCACAATTTCGCAGTACCACCAGAGGTTTGTCCGGTTGTTGAGGCATATGCCTCATGTCGCAGGCAGCGATCAGGCGTGTGCAGAGAGGTTCATAGCAGGACTGAGACCAGACCGAGGTGGGGTGTGACAGCAACATGTGTACCACCTTGGGAGAGGCCGTGGCGAAGCCACCGCCTTGGACTAGAGAGACCTGGCAGCCTCAACAGCAGCAGCAGGGAGGAGCCTCTTCCAGGTCCTCACCTTACCAGTGCCCAGCAGGTAGCCGCGGTAGTGCGACTTCCTCTTCCTCCGGCTCGGCAGTTCTGACAGCGCCGGGATTCGCTCGTAGTTTAGGAAGTTGTCTACTCGCGGGGGCAGTCGGAGCCGGTAGCAGAAGCGCCAGTCCATGTTTGCGAGCAGTCAGTTGTCCAGGAGCTGAGCAGGGCAGTCAGGAGGCAGTTTGCTACACCTGCGGCTTACCGGACCACTTCAGGAGGGATTGCCCCATGGGCAAGCTCCGCAGTAGCAGCTCAGTTCAGTATGCTCAGCAACCGCCTCAGTACCAGTACCCTCCTCAGCAGCAGGCACCGCGTCAGTAGCAGCGGGGGCAGTAACAACAGCAAGCTCAGCAGTTTCTGCAGCCGCAGTAGTACCAGCAGCAGCAGCAGTACCCTCAACATTCGCCACAGCAGCAGCAGCAGCCCCAGCAGGCACCGCAGCGTGGGCGTGGTCGTGGTCACGTGCTGGCGCTCACTCCGGGAGCAGGCAGAGGCGTCAAACCTGTTATAGGTACTCTACCTATTTTTGGCAGAGCTGCTCGTGTTTTGGTCGATCCCGGTGCTTCTTTGTGTTTTGCTTCCGAGGAATTCTACGAGTCC
>JACBKR010000965.1:0-47840 GCA_014218235.1 Colocasia esculenta
CCTAAAAGAAGGCCCCAATGAGATAGACTCTTCATTAGTGGTAGGGTGACATTCCTTTACTCTCTAGATCAAATTCTCGTGGGTTCTATCACTAGAAGCATGTGTATAGCCAAGATTCTCCTTCCTTTGGCACAATTCGCATTGGTTTAGGGTTTTTCGTGGAATTCAACCATGTTAGGAGAGCATGGGCTCTACCATAGGCAATTTCGTAAACATGACAGTCTAGCAGGTCACATTTTGAATGTGACCATGCGATATGTCTCATTCACGAGTGTTCTTCGAAATTTTAGATTTTTTCCAAGTTGGTCATCATAGATCCTTGTGCTTGATTCCGCAGTGGTTCCTATGACAATATTCATCATATTACTAAATGTCATTGGAGATTAGGCCAATTGTCCTCAACCTTTTGTACCTCCCCAAGTTGTGGAGGTTTTTCACGAGTTTTCAATGGCTGCATAGAAATGCAATATGAAGCTTCATCAAATTCCTAGCTAATAATCTGCAAGATGCCCTTTAATGAGCTTTGTATGCTCTGAGTTTAGTGGTTGTCTATGTTGTATTTATAGCATGTTACTTTACTAGTCTACTACACAGTGCTACTAGTACATACCATTGAAAGGAGGCAGTTTGGTCCTCATGCCTGAGGCATGACTAGATTTGGAGCCATTTTCTTAGATCCCCGTTATGTGTGGGCCTATATTCAAATTGAGGAAAAATGGTGGGGGAAACATTCTGTGTTCTCTCTTGAGTGCACTTATGATTGGAGGAGAGGACACTATGCTAGAATTTGTGGATATACTCCCTAACTAGTCACGTTCTTCTCACATACTTCACTCTACAAGATTTAAAACTAAGGGTGGATAGATATGGGATCGTGGCTAGAACAAGATGCAGCTTTACTCATGTGTAGTGTAAAGTCCTCACATGCCTCACTCTCAGAACAAGAGGCTGATAGGCATGGGGCAGTAGTCAGGAGGTTGATGCTAGTGGGTGCCCTGATTGTAAAGCTAATAGATGTATTTTTCCATCATTGTAGCTTGTGCTTCTATGCTTTCACTACGAGTTGACTAAACTGGGTCTGAATGTATTGTGCTGAGCTTTTTGGTTCTTGAGGAATGTGTGTGACTTGTTTACTCACTAAGTTATGGGTTGTTCTATACCTATTGGCGTAGTTTTACTATTAATTTATTTCATGCACAATTAATACTATTTAATTATATTGCTATGTGTATCGTTTCAACTATGTGGTAGGATTGGGAGATCTCTACTGAGCCTATGACTTTATGAGACGCATCTCCTACTTTTGCAGGTGAGGGCTTATGAGTGCAATAGACTCCTCAGACTTGTTAGTAGAGTATAGAGGTCTCTTGCCATGCACTAGTAGTTTTTTAGTAATTCCTCGAGGCATGCCCCTTGTGGAGATGTACATTACATTTGTACTTGTTATGTAAACTAGAACCTTGTACTATGTAAAGAATGCAAATTAAATTCCTAGTATGGTTACTTTACTCAACTTATTCATATCTCTAACCAATATCAACCCTTTTAGGTCTTCTAAATCGTAGGGTAAAATAGGATTAGGTTCCAAATGGGTCATGAATTCTAGGTCTTTACCTAAAATATTATAATTATCAATTAATCTAAAATATATTTTGGAATGGAAACAAATTAGACATAAGCTAAATTGGGTTGGCAAAGTTAAATCTAGATAACTCAAAGTTAACCCAACCCACCTCACAGGGTGGAATAGAATTAAACTCTAAATTTTTATGCCCTTTTACCCCCACTTAGGGCTGCCAACGGATCTTCATTTTTCATTTAACTGACTCATTTCCACATTTATTAGAGGATACGAAACTCCTAAAAGAACTTTTCGATAGCTTAGCAGAAAGAAAAAAATAGATATCTGAATTCTTATATGTTGGATCAAATATAGATGGAGAACAAATCTAGAAGGGAGGTTGAATAGATCTGTTACAAATCGCAGAGGAAAACTTAAGAAATTAAAAATTACTTTCAGATTAGAGACTATTCAATCGAAACTTCACAGATTTGATGTACTTGCGTGATTAATTTGTATGAATGTTAAGTTTGTGATCGAACCCGTATTCATGCATCTATTCGCAAAGGCAAAATCAAACCACTACACAAAGATTTTTAGGTGGTTCAAAAATTAGAACCAGTGAGTCGTACGTCCACCCCTCACATAGTGTGGCACACACTACTCAAAGACTAGAGTACAACACATACGAGCACAATGACTCACGAACACCAAGCCTCAAACCACACACATGAGCACGATGGCTCACACCACACACACTGATCTGCATAGTACCCTTGCACAGATCACAACACACACAAACACCTTGATCTGCATGGAACACTTGCACAGATCACAACACACACACATGCTTTGATCTACACAGAACACTTGCACATATAGTAGTACACACACACACAATTGTTCTGAAGATATGAAATATGAAAGAAGGAAGAATTCTTCTCTCTTTAGATCTAGATCTGATCTTCACGATCGTAGATCCAATCTTCTTCTTCCTTAAGGCTGTTGCTGCTCTTGATCTCTTCTTGATCATCACACTCAGAGATCTAACTCTTGCTCCTCTAGTGGCGCTACCTTCTCAGCACAATTCTGCTTCTTCTTCCTGTCTACTGCTTCTTCTCTCTTCACTGTGCTACTCCTCTTCGCGCTTTTGCTACTCTGCTTGAGCTCTTCCATGCTTCAAGGGTTCTTTTATTCCAGCTGAGACCAGTAGGGTATCTATAGCCTTTACAAACATTCCCTTGTACTTGAGACACGTGTGCACAAAGTCCTCGGGATTTCAATGCATCTGAGATTGCCACGTGTCTATCTCCTGCCCACACAAAATAGGGCATTTATGAGAAAATGATGTGTTGTCATGTTATTTGACCAATCAATGTATAAGGCAACCATTGAAAGGCTATCACTAGATTGGAGAACAAGAAAGAACAATTGATGTGCAACTTAAACTAACACAAGTCGACACACTTTCCTCATATGTCGACAAATAGAGGTTCAATACGGCACAAAGACATGAAGTGTGTCGACACTACAAAGGAGGTGTGTTGACACAACCTTTAAAATCCATCACAGACAATTATGGCATTATTCTAAAAAAAAACTCGTGTCGACACACTTTGATGTATGTGTCGACACACAGCTTCTACTAAATCACAGCTTACTGGAAGTTATCATGTGTCGACATCCTGATCGGAGTGTGTCAACACCACAGTGTAAACTACACATTCCAGCTTATAGGAAACAATACTTGTGTCGACACTATGATCTACATGTGTTGATGCACACATGCATTAAGTTGACATTTGAATTATATTCATGCAAATTATCAACATGTAAAGTCAATATATGATTTTCAAACATGATTTAAAGGATGAAGTCATCATTAAAATAATCAAACCACATTATGCATGCCATCATCAAATATGTCTAATATGTCATCATCAAAACACACAACACAACATTCTCCCATTTTTTTATGATGACAAAACATCCTCAACAAAACATTCTCAATCTTTCCACAAATTCTCTCCTCCTTTTTGACAACATCAAAAAGAATGAAAAGAACATGCAAATCTCTCCCCATTAATAGTTGACATGCATAGTCTCCTCCTTTTTATAACATTCTCCCCCTTGTATTTTGGATGAACTAATTTGAATGTTTGATTTCCAACACAATAGATTGTGCAAGAGGGAATCATTCCAATTGATGAAGTAGGAAAATGAGATCAAAAGATGTATAATTATACCAATTGATGTAACGGGAAATCTGAAAGCAGAAATGGATTGCTCCCCCATGAATATAAGAGTTATTGGCAAAGGGGGATAAGAATTCTGATTGACAAAGATTCGTATTTGAAGATATAAAGGTACACTATGATATTAGTATATGAGAGATAATATGATTGTATCTTTCATAATGTGTAGCAAGGGTTAAAAATGAAGATGATTTTTGATTAAGTTCTAATGTAATTTTTTATCATAAAAAATCACTTTAGAATTTGATTTATAAATGTGATAATATATTTTATGCCCTAAATTGAGTTGTCAAGAATGTATATCAATAGAAAATCAAAGTTTTGATCTTAACTCAATACAGAATAACACTTTAACACTCTCGAACACCATTATTTCTATTTTAGGTTAGCTACACTTTGTACATCTTTTTCTTTTTGCTTCCATTTCATTCACTTGAGATATTTTAGAAAATTTGGCAACGAAAATTTAATTGATATTTTTCTGTGCAAGCACACACACTTACCCAGTGCAAGAGTGTCTAACTACTAGGCATGTTAACCATTTGTTTGCTTCTTTTTGAACAGAGATAATTTAGCAACACATTTTGGCTTAAGCTCTAATCACATCTCAGGTGCAAGAGCTTGGTACTCAGTATACTAATCATTGCTCTGTAACTTTTCTTGAAATTTTCTTTTCTTCAAACCATTTTTTTCTGAATTCTTTCTTTCAGTGTTTCAATATTTTTCACTTAATGACTAGTAGCCTTTTACTTTAATAGAGCATGAACTTGAGTTATTGAAATTTTATGCTTAGCATGTGTTAAAAATAAAACTCCAATATCTCATATGATATGAAACTCAAGAATACTCATGTGTCTAATTAAAGTGTTTTGCAATAAAAGTCCAAAATAAATTTTGAGGATAAAGATAGACCCATGACACTAGATCATATTTTTCATTTTCATGTTTAATCCAATAGTACAAATATTTCAGATATTTAAATTTTTATTTCTCATATAAAACTATCAATTGAACCTTGAATGAATTAATATGAAACATGAAGAGGTCAAATTGATAAGACAAGATTTTCTATAACAAGAAATGGTTCTAAAATGATCAGAGAGGTTGAACACTTTACACAGAGCAGAAATGTGTGAGTTTATTCCAAGTGAGAGCAAAAACATAAGAAATTTTGATTAAATCTCAATCAAGGTGTCGATGATAGAAATTTAAGAGAGTAGACATGATTGTTTTATTTCATAATGTTTGAACATCATCAAAACACCACAACAATTCAGAATTTTAGATGATTGGCACTCAAATCATTATTTAAGAAGACAGATTCAAGAATAGCACTTTTTTAATGTGAAATCAAAATTAAGAGACTTGGGTCAACACAGACCAAAAGTGTGTGGACTTAGATTGATCAAGGCTAACTATTATGAGTTTTTCAAATTCCATCAAATTGATTTTTATGCAACTTTGCAAAGACTCTTTTGCCCTTTTCCATATTTAATCCCCTTTAGTATGTGCATATTATGAAAAAAATTGCAAGCAATTCAAACATATCTATACACATAGTTGACTTATGGATAATATGACTTTTAGTACTTGGCGGAGAAATGTTCCCACGCATAGTGATAGTTTCCTGACAAGCTTGACTTTTCCTTACAAAATTCACCATTTGATATATCAAGAAGTCAATACAAAAAGAGGTGCATGATAACCCAATCATGATACCAACTGTTATGACAAATTGTTATTGGGAGCAGCAAGAAAACACATCAATGCAGCAACATTTAGCACCAAAATTTTTCAACTTAAGTTTGTTTTTTTTTCAAGGATAACATCAATTGAAACAACACTGATCATAACATTTTGTTTTCAAATTAGTTTTGATTTTCAAATAGAGCAACAATTATCTTGACGTGATA
The DNA here is from genome assembly GCA_014218235.1 of Colocasia esculenta. NCBI lineage: Eukaryota > Viridiplantae > Streptophyta > Magnoliopsida > Alismatales > Araceae > Colocasia > Colocasia esculenta. Next base: position 5,730 of record JACBKR010000965.1, read on the forward strand.
CTAATTTGACATAAAGACTGATCATCACATTTTTATTCAGTAGGAATTTTTTCAGAAACATTTACCTGATAAGAGTTTCTTTTTTCTCATTCTTTCTACTTACTTTCCTTATAGCCATGGTCTTGAAATTCATCTTGATGTTGACTACAAGGATCCCTGCATCCAAAGCTTAAGCAGCAAATTTTGGAATACAACATGATTAGTGAGACCATTGGATTGCATGAAGTAAGGAACAAAATCTTTTTTAACCCAAAATTGAGTGACGTTTGATTTCCTGGGTGAGGAAGAAGTTGACACATTACTTTGGTTTTGATTTTTTAGAATTTAGAAATATGTTCAACATAAACATGATGTTTATTCCTATGAGCATGAACATGTGTATGAACATGAAACTTTAAACATGCACAAATTTTTGTTTCGCATGCCAACAGTTCCTAGAAACATTACCAAATTTATGGCATGTGAAACAGTGAACAGATTTAGCATGTTTATGAAACTTTTGATTCTTATTCCAACAAAATTTGACACGAAGACTAGATTTATTGTAATTAAAGCAAGTGTGAGTATTTCTTACCTGATTCTTACCATTGATATGATGTGCTGGAATTTTTGAAGCTCTTTAGAATGCCTCTGATTTTTCTTGAGTTAAGGTCGGAGGAGGTGGAAGAGCCCTGTAGTAATATTGTTAGTTTTTCTATTTTTATTTTCAAGTTTTTAGCAGAAACACTGTTCTTTCTACTAGTAACACTTTTATCATTTTTCTCATTTTCTTTTTGAATATTTTTCTGCACAAGAACTCTCATAAGTTTTTCATTAGACAGAGCGGAGTTCTTGTTAACAGCAACTTTTTTATTTATTTTAGATATTTTATTTTTAGACATTTTCAATTTATCTAGAGCAGAAATTCATTCTTTTTTAAAGTTTTCAATTTCTTCATTTGTAGTAGCCAACTTCACCTTCAATTTTTCATTTTCAGAATTTGACTCAAAAATCAATTTTCAAGTTTTTCACATTTCACATTCATAGTTTTATCATTCAACACATTTTCAATCTTCTTTTTCAAATGAATATTTTCTTCATTCATCTTTTTACATCTTTCACTAATTTTCGAATTATGAGCCATATTAGAAATCTAGATCCTCATTTGTTCAATATCATGAGCATATTTTTTATTTTGATCTTTCAATTCATGTTGCACATTTTTCAAGAAAAGGATTTCAACTTCTAGTTGAATATGATTCTCATTAAGCTCATTCAATTTGTTTTGAATCAATGTATTTTCGGACATCAAACTCTCATCCTCTTCTTGGATTATCTTCAATTTACTTTTCATTTCCTTGTTTTCTACTTTGATTCTTGAATTCTTCTTATATAAATGCTCACATGAACTATACAAAACATCATAAGGAATAGCATCATCTTATGGGTCAGAATTTGATATTGAACAACAAGAAGGGGTTGAGTTTGTTTTACTAATCCTCTTTTAGCCTTTTGACCTTCTTGATTTTACTGACTCATTGGATGACCAATCTTTGGAGCTTATAGAGTGTGCCATGAGAGCTAGCATTTTTTCTATCTTCAGGCTTCTCTACACAATGAAGTCAGATTTAGAATTAGCATCATCAAAATCAATAATCATAGGTCTATTTATAATGCAGGAGTATTCATCTATATTGCTACTTTACTTCTAAGCAATCTATTCAGTGCAGAAATCAAAATAGATTTAAAGTCTAGAAATCAATTCACAAATCAAATCAGTGATCAGAGTGGTTTACTCGCTCTGATACAGATTACTACTAGTCGTTAGATCCATCTGTGAGCAGACAATTGAAGATCAATTCAATCAGACCAAAAATTCAGAGATCTAAAAGCTCAAAAAATCTGAATATCAGATACCTACTTAATCCAATGTGGGAATTTAGAGGAACAGAAAATTGTGTTAGACTTTACAAATTCAGCGAAACCTCATTTATGATCCAATTGCTTGTATAATTAAATTGTTAACCTCATAGATCCAATGAGTGTGTGATCATAACCTGTATTGGTCGATGTGTTCCTATGCATGCATTACAAAGACAAAATCAACCCCTCCACAGAGATTTTTAGGTGGTTTGGAAATCACATCCATTGACTCCTACGTCCACCCTCATATAGTGAGGCAACACAAAAAAATGAGTCAACAACGAGCAATTCAGGCGCAATCTGGCACCAAGACACACCACACACAATGCTTGCACAGCTCAGAACCCCATGCAATGATCCTACACAACTACCATTGCACTTGCTTGACACCCTTTGCACAGATCGCACAGACACCCAAAGAATTGTTCTAAAGATATGCATATAGGAAAGTTGAATAACTAACGACGCTCTACAATCTAGATCCGATCTGATGTGATGCACAGAATCTTCTTCCTTAAGGAGGATATAACTTCTTCTCTTCTTTAAAACTCGAGACATGCCTTTACTACTTCTCTACACAATTTTCTTCTTCTCTTGCGCTTTGTTCCTTCTTCTCTCCGCATTGTGCCTCTTCACACTCCTATACTGCTTAGCTGAGTATTACATACTAGGGCTTGCTACCATTCTAGGGTGTTTCGACTATAGCCTTTACAAACATTCCCTTGTACTGAGACACGTGTGCACAAAGTCCTAGGGCTTTCAGTGCATCTGAGATTGCCACGTGTCTATCTTCTGCACATACATAGAAAATACCAAAAGTTAATAGGGCATTTATGAGAAAATGATGGGTTGTCAAGTTATTTGACCAATCAATGTATAAGGCAACCAATTGAAAGGCTATCAATCGATTGAAGAACAAGAAAGGCCAATCGATGTGCAACTTAAACTAACGTAGGTCTGAAGTACAGGTGTACATGCGATGAACAACCAAGAGGGGAGGGGTGAATTGGTTATCGCCTAATTTAAAAAACTTTTAAACAAAATAGATTAAACTCAATTAAGGCAATCTATAAAATGATGTGCACAGTGGAATATTACAATAGAAACTGTGAAACCAACTATCCTAGCGTGTATAGAACAGAGGTAGAAGATATGGATCAAACCATAAGACACACAAAAATTATAGTGGTTCAGCAAACACACCCTGTGTGCGTCTATCTCCACTACCCCACACCCCGTGAGGATTTCCACTACTTGTTTCCAGGTGCAAGTGTAAACCCCCACACACAGTTGTTTCCAGGACAACACAAACCCTACCTCGTTTCTAGAGACGAGACAACCCAATGTGTATGTGCACAAGCACTGTGTGTATGCGCACACGCACTACACACCCACAACTTGCTCACAACTCGAGCACACACTCACACAGTGATATTCAGGGTTCTAAAAAGAACAAAAGAAAAACTTGAATAGGAGGACAACAATCTAAACAAACAAGTATAGAATTCTCCTATCACAGAAGATCGACCTTGTGGTCGTCTTTGCCCGACGATGTCTTAGTGTAGAACTGGCCGATGTAGAACGCTTTAGAATGGAGCCTTGAAAGTAGCAGCACCAAGCCCATGCCTTTCTGATGAAGAACACCTTCTTAGAACTTCTAGAAGGCTTCTAGATGTTGGAGACTCATTCTTCAGGCTTCTACAGGTTCAGAACATATGTAGGCTCTTCCTAGGGCTTCACGATCCTCTCTTGAACTCTAGGGCACGAGATGATCTTTTGGAGGCATTTAGTTCTCTTCCAAAACACGACAACATGTAGTAACTATAACCCCAAAGGATTTCTCAAAGTTTGAAAGAGTTGAATTTTCGTAGGACTCTATTTAGGCCGTATGCAAAATCGTCGGAATCGGTTGACCAAAATCTTCAGATCGGTCATTGGATTTCTGCCTTAACTCAAGAGTTGGCTTGTAGTAGTGTGATTCTGTAAAATCAGCGATTTTTTGACTGTAATAGTGCCAATCTCTAGGGCGGTTATGGATTTTCTTCCAATCGGTTTCATGTCAGACGTGGCATCAATGGACGTTCTTGGACGATCAATATGAATCGATTTGGTCAAAGGTAATCGTCTGATTTCCGGCTTGATCATCAATGTGGGCCTTGTTGGCAATGTTGGGCTTGATCTCATACAATCGGCGACCGCTTCTTGAAAGTTTTCATCCGATCTCCTAATCTGTCGACACCTTCAGAGCATGTGTTGACACCTCTTAACAATCCGTCGACAGATTTACTAAAGTCGGTCATCCGATAGTGCCAGTTCTACGGTTCTCTACTAGTCTTGTCTTTTCTTTTTGGATGTTGGATTTGTAATGTCAATCGTGCGACTTGGACTTTTACTGCCACACAATAACACCCAACTAGACCCTCAAATCACATATAAATAATTCAAACACTTGGGTCAAGAACATGAATATACTTAGTGTTTTGACACCTTCAGAGCATGTGTCGACACCTCTTAACAATCCGTCGACCGATTTACTAAAGTCGGTCGTCCGATAGTGCCAGTTCTGCTGTTCTTCTACTAGTCTTGTCTTTTCTTTTGTTCAAGTCTTGGACTTTGTAATGTCCACTTCAATTGCGACTTGTGGACACTTTTACTGCACACTTAACACCCAAAGTAGACCCTCAAATCACATATAAATAATTCAAACACTTGGGTCAAGAACATGAATTATACTTAGTGTTTTTGTGATTTTCTCAACATGAGTTAAACTTAGTGTTTTTGTGATCATCAAAATCTACAGAGTACAACAATCTCCCCCTTCTTGATGATGACAAAACACTTGTAGATTTTTCACACAAAACACAACATTTATATTCATATGTCAAATTCATATGCCAACTTGATTGATGTTTTTTTTTTACATGCATGCAAGCATTTAGTCATACAATATGACTCCCCCTCTCAAGGATACTTCTAACTCTCCTTTTTTTTTGAACAAACTAAACCAAAATATTCTCTCTACATATTCTCTCCCCCTTTTTGACAACATCAAAAAGTGGCCGGTATTAGGGATAAGAAATGCAATTGGCATAAATACAGAGTATGTGAAGAGTTCACCAAGGGGATAATGATGGGAGTGCATGCTCTAAGAGATATTGATTTTATAGTCCATGTATTTAATCAAGTTCTCAACACACATTCAAAAGTTAAATTCTATTAGATGTGATGAGTGAGACATGATTAAAAGGTATCACGCATGATGATAAGCAGAATTTCTAATAACACTAATGGATACTCTCAATCTTACCATGCATGAAAGACTCTAAATTTTGGTAGCTATCACTCTACCCCTTTTTTTGTGTGAAACAAATGATATCATTCAGTTTTTTGTTTCTTTCTTTCTTACATTTTTTAGGAAGGTATTGTCGTTTGACGCGAGGCTTCTCACTTGTTAGTGGAAAGACTTGATTACTAAGCTCAGTTCCTCTTTTCACTTTTCAATTTTGGATAGATAGCTTTTTCCTCACAAGTTACTACAAGTTAGGTGGATTTTAAGCATCACAAGAGTATTAAAAAAATTCCTACTGATCATTAAGGTGATATATGTTAATCATAGTCATGTGCATTAGGGTGTTGGTCTCAATTTCAGATATATTTTGATAAGCAAGTTAAATACAGAGCTATTTGGCTCCCCCTTAATGTATGCACACACCAAATGCATAAATCTCTCCCTTAGTGGCTGAATTAATGCACACTAAAGTCTTAAGCTGATGCAATAAATATCAAGAGAGTATTAGACCATAGAAAGAATCAAGGAAGTGTCTTTACATATACTTTACATACAAGCACACAAAGGACAGACATGCAATAGACACTAAACTCTAAGTCTTTTTGTGTTTTTGATTTTGGTTTTTTTTATAGAAAGAAAACAAAACAAAAAACAACGTATAATCAAAATCTAAAGAAGTAGACAATAAAGCATACAAGAGTATTCATGTGTTACCTTAGAAGCTCACACAAAAATAAACATGATACTCACAAAACAGTGTAGGTGCCTTGAGATTCACATTAATGCTCTAACTCTAAAATTCACAAGACACCAACAACTACAAGTCTCAGTGGATTCTTTGGTACCTAAATAGTTTTGGGTCTAATAATATTAGTTCTAGAAGGCAACAAATGCTTCTAATCCGCACAAGATTCAGTTTCTACTATTTTTCTTTAGAGAACAAGTGTAGTTCATATGACCATGCCCACCACAGAAATAACATGTGACATTAGAATTGTGTTCTGTGGGTTGTGGCCTATGAATAACATGATGATTAACATGCTTTTCTTTCTTTGATTGTACATACTTCTTAGATTGTTCAGAATTTCTAACATGATCAAATTTCTTTAAATTCATGGAATTTTATCTTGAACTGTTTCTTAAGATGCACAGACCTCTGACATGAGGATTCATTGGGCGATTTTTTGTTGTGTAGCATGAGAAGCCTTTGAAGAACTAGAAGCATGAACAAAAGATGTTACTGTCTTAGACTCAAAAGATTTGTTCTTTTATTTTTGGGGGAGTAGCCTAAACCATGTATTAGTGTTAACTTTAACACTAAGGACTTCATCAAGTTTTGTTTCCCCTTCATGAGTCTAGAAACAGTAACTTTTAGTCATTAATGGTTTCATGCAAGTTTTGATAGAATTTCAGACTGTTTATCCTTTCCTCAACCACGTGCACTTGGTTTTTCATTTTTCATTTTCAGATTTCAAAGAAATATTTTCCTTTACAAGCATGCTAATGTTTTCTAGAAAACCATTATCATGATCGATGCAGTCCATTTCTTGTTCATACAACTCAATTTTACTTTGCATGATTTCAATTTCATCTTGAAGAACATTGCATTGTACATTCAACAAATCACATGATTCACATAGATATCATTATGCAAAATATCATTGATTTTGATTTTTAGACCCTTATTTCATTTTTACCTTCTTATATTTTTCATGTAAGGCTAAGTACATTGTTTCCATCTCCTCAATGGTAAAGTATTCACGTTCAGAATTTACCTCAGGAGATTCATCCTCAATAGACATGAGACCGCACTCCTCCTTCTTGGGTTCTTCAACCTTGGAGGATGACTGGTCGGAATCGCTCCACGTGGAGACCATGGTTTTGGACATCTTTGCCTTGATTTGTTCTGCTTTTCAGAAAGACCGGGCATTCAGATCTTATGTGCCTAATGCCTGGCATTCATAGCAAACCAATTCAATTTTTCTGCTGGAGTCCTCTTCCGTGTTTCTTCCCTTGAAGTCCTTAGAAGAAGTTGCATACTGTGGCCTTTTGTTTCTCAAAAATTTCCTAAAGCTTCGTGCAATCTTGGCCACTTCTTCCTCATCTTCCCTTAAGGAGTTCTCATCTAGACACGTTGCTTTGGATTTCTTAGCTTTTAGAGCCACATCCTTTTGCTTGAGAATGGGTTGATCCACTTCCTCCCTTTTGAGGTTTATTTCATAAGTCATGAGACTCACAATCAACTCCTCCACAGTGAGGCTTGACAGGTTCTTGGAGTCCTCTATGATTGTGGCCTTGATGTGTCATACTTGTGGGAGGGATCTCAGTATTTTACGGACTATCTCTATGTCCGTATAGTGCTTCTCAAGTGCTTTCAATCTATTTGTAATCTTGGAGAGGCTAACAAATATATCAGAGATTGTTTCCACAGGGCTCATCTTGAACATCTCGCACTCATGGACCAGGATGTTGGCTTTGGTCTCCTTGACCTCTGACGTGCCTTTATAGATCAATTTCGACTTGTCCCACATTTCTTTTATTGAGCTGCACATAGAAACGTGAGAATATTCATCAAGATGTATAGCACACTGCATGATATTCATAGCACTGAAATTAATCTTGGATTTCTTAATGTTATCCTCTGTCCACTTCCCTTCATCCTCTGGAAACTCATGAGGACCAGTATTTAGGACTTTCTAGATCTCATAATCTTGAGCCCTGAGAAAGATGTGCATACGATTTTCCAATCTCTCAAGTGCATATGCTTTGCTGGCCATCGCACACAAGATCACTTTTATAATTAAGAACCCTTCTCTGATACCAATTGAAGTACAAATGTACGTGCACGAGCAACCAAGAGGGGAGGGGCAAATTGGTTATGGCCTAATTTAAAAAACATTTAAACATAATATATTAAATGAATTAAGATAATCTGTAAAATGATGTTCACAGTGAAATATTACAATAGAAACTGTGAAACCAACTATCCGAGTGTGTATAGAACAGAGGTAGAAGATATGGATCAAGCCATAAGACACACAGGATTTATAGTGGTTCAGCAAACACACCTCTGTGTGCACCTACGTCCACTACCCCACTCCCCGTGAGGATTTCCACTACTTGTTTCCAGGTACAAGCATAAACCACCACACATGGTTATTTTCATAGACAACACAAACCCCACCTCATTTTTTGGGACGAGACAACCCAGTGTGTATGCGCGCATGCACTACACACCCACAACGTGCTCACAACCCGAGCACACACACACATAGTGATACTCAAGGTTCTAAAAAGAACAAAATAAAAATGTGAATAGGAGGACAACAATCTAAACAAGCAAGTATAGAATTCTACTGTCACATAAGGTTAGCCTGTGGTCGTCTTTGCTCGACGATGTCTCAGTGTAGAACTGGCCGATGTAAAATGCTTTAGAATGGAGCCTTGCAAGTAGCAGCACCAAGTCCACGCCTTTCTGATGAAGAACACCTTATTAGAACTTCTGGAATACTTTTGGATGATGGAGACTCATTCTTCAGGCTTCTACAGGATCAGAGAATTTATAGGCAAGACCTAGGGCTTCATGATCCTCTCTTGAACTCTAGGGCACAAGATGATCTTTTGGAGGCATGTGGTTCTCTTCAATGGTCATCCATTTCTTGACTGTCTCAGTGCCAATCTATACTAGCTAGGTCAGTCGTCTGATCTTGCCAAATCGGTCGTCTGATATTCTTCACCAATTAGACCTTAGTCATCAATCGATTGGCTTTTTCACCATCAATCAAATGGACTGAACATCAATTGATTGGTCCAAAATCGGTCGGTCGAAATCCCCAAATCGGTCGTCCAATTCCTGGTTGACCATAATCGATTGGAGTTTAATCGATTGGCCTTGACTCATATAATCGGTCGACCGCTTCTTGAAAGTCAGTCGTCCGATCTCCTGATCTGTCGACACCTTCAAAACATGTGTCGAAACCTCTTCATAATCGGTCGACCGATTTACTAAAGACAGTCGTCGGATTGTGTCAGTTCGTAGTTCTTCTATAGTGTCTTTTCTTTTTGTCCAACTCTTGGGCTTGTAATATCTACTTCAAGTGCAACTTGTGGACACTTTTACTGCACACTCAACACCCAAATAGACCTTAAATCACATATAAATAATTCAAACACTTAGGTCAAGAACATGAATTATACTTAATGTTTTTGTGATTTTCTTAACATGAGTTAAACTTAGTGTATTGTGATCATCAAAATCTAACAGTACAACAAGGTCGACACACTTTCTCATGTGTCGACACACAGAGGTTCGGTACAGCACAAAGACATGAAGTGTGCCGACACTACAAAGGAGGTGTGTCGAGACAACCTTTAAAATCCATCACAAATAATTCTAGCATTATTCCAAAAAATAACTCGTGTCGACACACTTTGAGATATGTGTCAACACACAGGTTCTTCTACCAAAACATAGCTTACTAGAAGCTATCATGTGTCGACACTCTGATCGAAGTGTGTCGACACCACAGTGTAAACTGCACATTCCAGCTTACAGGAAACAATACCTGTCTCGACACTATGATGTACATGTGTTGACACATACATGTAGTAAATTGACATTTGAATTATATTCATGAAAATCATCAACATCTCAAGTCAATATATGGTTTTCAAACATGATTTAAAAGATGAAGTCATCATCAAAATAATCAAACCACATTACGTATGTCATCATCGAATATGTCTAAATGTCATCATTAAAAACACACAACATAACAATCTCTCCCTTTTGATGATGAAAAACCTTATCAACAAAACATTCTCAATCTTTCCACAAAATCTTTGCCCTTTTGGACAATAATAAAAAGAATGAAAAGAACATGCAAATCTCTCCCCATTAAGCAAGACATGTAGTCTCCTCCTTTTGATAACATCCATCCCTTGTATTTTGGATGAACAATTGAATGCTTGATTTCAACAAAATAGATTGTGGAAGAGTTAGTGATTCCAATTGATGAAGTAGGAAAATGAGATCACAAGAAGTATAATGATACCAATTGATAATGATACTAATTGATGTAGCAGAAAATCTGAAAGCAGAAATGGATTGCTCCCCTGAATATAAGAGTTATTGGTAAAGGGGCACAAGAATTCTAATTGACAGATATTGTTATTTGAAGATATAAAGGTACACTATGATATTAGTATATGAGAGATAATATGATTTACCTTTCATAATGTGCAGCAAGGGTTAAAAATGAAGATGATTTGATTGAGTTCTAATATCATTTCTTTATCATCAAAAATCATTTCATATTTGATTTATAAATGTGGTAATATATTTTGTGTCCTAAATTGAGCTGTCAAGAGTATATCAATAGAAAATCAAAGTTTTAATCTTAACTCAATATAGAATAACACTTTAACACTCTCGAACACCATGATTTCTATTTTAGGTTAGCTACACTCTGTACATTTTTTCTTTTTACTTCCATTTCATTCATGTGAGATATTTCAAAAAAATTAGAAAAAAAAAGTTAATTCATACTTTTTTGTGCAAACACACACACTTACCCAATACAAGAGTGCATGACTACTAGGCATGTTAACTATTTGTTTGTTTCTTTTTTAGCAAAGATAATTTAGCAACACCTTTTGACTCAAGATCTAACCACATCTCAGGTGAAAGAGCCTGGTTACTCAGTATACTAATCATTGCTCTACAATTTTCCTAGAAATTTTCTTTTCCTAAAATCTTTCTTTTTCTGAATTATTTCTTTCAATTTTGAATATCTTTCACTTAGTGACAGTTAGATTTTTTACTTTAATAGAGCATGTTCTTGAGTTATTAAAATTTTATGCTTAGCATGTGTTAAAAATAAAACTCCAAAATCTCATATGATAAAAAACTCAAGACTATTGATGTGTCTAATAAAGTATTTTGCAATAAAAGTTCAAAATAAGCTTTGAGAATAAAGATAGACACATGACACCAGATCATATTTTTCACCTTCATGTTTAATCCAAAAGTACAAATATTTCAAATATTTACATTTTTATTTCTCATATAAAAAAATCAATTGAACTTTGAATGAATTTATGTGAAACATAAAGAGGTAAAACTAATCAGACAAGATTTTCTGTAACAAGAAATGGTTCTAAAATGATCAGAGAGGTTGAACACTTTACACACAACGTAGAAATGTGTGAGTTTATTCCAAATGGGAGCAAAAAGATAAGAAATTTTGAGCAAATCTCAATTAAGGTGTTGATGATCGATATTCAAGAGAATGGACATGATTGTTTTATTTCATGCAGTTTCAACATCATCAAAACACCACAACAAATTCAAATTTTTAATGATTGACACTCAAATCATTATTTAAGAAGATTGATTCAAGAATAGCACTTTTTTGAAGTGAAATCAGAATCAAGAGACTTGTGTCGACACATGACCAAAAGTGTGTCGGCTTACATTGATTAAGGCTAACTATTCTGAGTTTTTCAAATTCCATCAAATTTGATTTTTTTATGCACCTATTTACTCCCCCTTAGTATGTGCATATTATGAAAAAGTTTGCAAGCAATTCAAACATATTTATAGAAATGGTTGACTTTATGCGTAAGATGACTTTTAGTACTTGGCGAAGAAATATTCTCACGCATTGTGATAGTTTTCACACAAACTTGACTTGTCCTTCCACAATTCACCATTTGATATACCAAGAAGTCAATACAAAGTGAGGTGCATGATAACCCAATCATGATACTATTTGTTATGACAAATTGTTATTTGGAGCAGCATCAAAACACATCAATGCAGCAACGTTTAGCACCAAATTTTTTCAACTAAAGTTTGATTTGTTTTTTCAATGATAACATCAATTGAAACAACACTGATCATAACATTTTGTTTTCAAATTAATTAGATTTTCAAATAGCGAAGCAATTATCTTGACATGACACCAATTTGACATAAAGACTGATCATGACATTTTATTTAGCAGGAAATTTTCAAAAATATTTACCTAATAAGAGTTTCATTTTCTCATTCTTTCTACTAACTTTCCTTGTAGCCATGGTTATGAAATTCTTCATCTTGATGTTAACTACAAGGATCCCTACATCCAAAGCTTAAGCAACAAATTTTGGAACCCAAACTTGTTTGGGTCCAACATGATTAGTGAGACCATTGGATTGCATGAAGTAAGGAACAAAGTCATTCCTAACCCAAAATTGAGTGACATTTGATTTCTTGGGTGAGGAAGAAGTTGACACTTTACTTTGTTTTTTATTTTTCAGAACTTTAGGAGTATGTTTAGCAAAAACATGATGTTTATTCCTATGAGCATGAACATGTGTATGAACATGGAACTTTAAAGCATGCACAAATTTTTGTTTTCATGCCAATAGTTCTTGAAAACATAACCAAATTCATGCTATGTGAAACATTGAATAGATTTGGAATGTTTATGAAATTTGATTCTTATTCCACAAAATTTGGCAAGATGACAGGTTTATTGCAATTAAAGCAAGTGTGGAGTATTATTATCTGATTCTTACCTTTGATATGATGTCCATGCTAGAATGTTTGAAGCTCTTTAGAATGTCTCTAATTTTTCTTGAGTTGCGGAGGTGGTGGAAGAGCCCTATAGTAACATGTTGTCTTTCTATTTTTATTTTTAGGTTTTTAGCAGAAACATTGTTCTTTCTACTAGCAGCATTTTTTTCATTTTTCTCATTTTCTTTTTGAACAAGAACTCTCACAGGTTTTTCATTTGACAGAATAGAGTTTTTATTAGCAGCAACCTTTTTATGTATTTTAGAAATTTTATTTCAGACATTTTCAATTTATTCAGAGCAGTAATTAATTCTTTTTTAAAGTTTTCAATTTCTTCATTTGCAGTAGCCAACTTCACCTTCAATTTTTCATTTTAAGAATTTGACTCAAAAATCAATTTCTCAAGTTTTTCACATTTCACATTCATAGTTTTATCATTCAACACATTTTCAATCATCTTTTTCAAATGAATATTTTCTTCATTCAGCTTTTTACATCTTTGACTGATTTTCAAATCATGAGCCATATTAGAAATCTTGATCCTCATTTCTTTAGTCTCATGAGCATAACTTTTATTTTGACCTTTCAATTCATGTTGCTCATTTTTCAAGAAAAGGATTTCAACTTCTAGTTGGCTATGATTCTCATTAAGCTCATTCAATTTGTTCTGAATCAATGTATTTTCAGACATCAAACTCTCATTCTCTTCTTGAATTATCTTCAATTTACTTTCCATTTCCTTGTATTCTGCTTTGATTCTTGAATTATTCTTAAATAAATGTTCACATGAACTATACAAAACATCATAAGGAATAGCATCATCTTCTGGGTCAAAATTTGATATTGAACAACAAGAAGGGGTTGAGTTTGTTTTACTTGTCCTTTTTTAGCCTTTTGACCTTCTTGATTTTGTTGACTCATTGGATGAAGAATCTTTGGAGCTTCTTGAGTGTGCCATGAGAGCTAACATTTTTTCTATCTTGAGTCATCTCTGCACAATGAAGTCAAATTTAGAATTAGCATCATCAAAATCAATAATCATAGGTCTATTTATGATGCTAGAGTATTCATCCATATTTCTACTTCACTTCTAAGCAATCTATTCAGTGTAGAAATCAAAATTGATTTAAAATCCAGAAATCAATTCACAAATCAGATTAGTGATCAGAGTGGTTTACCCACTCTGATACAAATTACTTCTAATCATTAGATCAACCAGTGAGCAAAAAATTGGAGATCAATTCAATAAGACCAAAAATTCAGAGATCTAAAAGCTCAGAACATCAGAATATCAGAGAACCTACTCTGATACCAATTGTAGGTTCAAATATAGACAGTGAATAGATCTAGAAGGGGGGTTGAATAGATCTGTTACACATCACAATTAAAAGTTACTTTCAAATTTGAAACTATTCAATTGAAACCTCACAGATCTGATGTGCTTGTGTGATTAAATTGTATGAATGATAAATGTGTGATCGAACCCTATGCATGCATCTATTCACAAAGACAAAATCAAACCACTACACAGAGATTTTTGGGTGGTTCGAAAATCACATCCAATGACTCTTACGTCCACCCTTCACATAGTGAGGCACACACTAGTCAAAGACTTAAGTACAACACACATGAGCACAACTCACAAGCACCAGGGCTCAAAACCAACAACCCATACACACACTGATTTGCATAGTAACCTTGCACAGATCACAACACACACAAGCGCTTTGATCTGCACAGATGGCAGCACACACACGCTTTGATCTGCACAGAACACTTGCACAACACAACACGCACACAGAGAATTATTTTGTAGATATGAAATATGAAAGAAGGAATAATTCTTCTCTCTTTAGATCTAGATCTGATCTTTATGAACGTAGATCCAATCATCTTCTTCCTTAAGGTTGCTATGCTCTTGATCTCTTCTTGATCAACATACTCAGAGATTAAACTCCTGCTCCTCTGGCGGCGCTACCTTCTCTACACAATTCTACTTCTTCTTCTTGCTTTACTGCTTCTTCTCTCCACGTTGTGTTGTTCCTCTTCACGCTCCTGCTGCTCTACTTGAGCTCTCCCGTGGTTCAGGGGTTCTCTTGTTCCAGATGAGACCAGTCGGCTACTTATGGCCTTTACAAACATTCCCTTGTATCCAAGACGTGTGCACAAAGTCCTAGGGTTTTCAGTGCATCTGAGATTGCCACGTGTCTATCTCCAGCACACGCATAGAAAATACCAAAAGTTAATAGTGCATTTATGAGAAAATGATGTGCTATCATGTTATTTGACCAGTCAATGTATAAGGCAACCAATTGAAAGGCTATAAATCAATTAGAGAACAAGAAAGACCAATCGATGTGCAACTTAAACTAATGTAGGTCGACACACTTTCCTCATGTGTCGACATACAAAAGTTCAATACAGCACAAAGACATGAAGTGTGTCGACACTACAAAGGAGATGTGTTGACACAACATTTAAAATCCATCACAGACAATTTTAGCATTATTCCAAAAAATAACTTGTGTCGACACACTTTGAGGTATGTGTCGACACACAGGTTCTTCTACCAAAACACAACTTATTGGAAGCTATCATGTGTCGACACCCTAATTGGAGTGTGTTGACACCATAGTGTAAACTGTACATTCCAGCTTATAGAAAATATACTTGTGTTGATGCACACATGTAGTAAGTTAACATTTGAATTATATTCATGCAAATTATCAACATGTCAAGTCAATATATGGTTTTCAAATATGCTTTAAAGGATGAAGTCATCATCAAAATAATTAAACCACATTGTGTTGGCCCACTTGATATGGCAGCAAGGATAACCTAGAGGGGGGATGAATAGGTAATCTAAAAACTGAAACAAAAATCACCACTTCAAAATGTTTGGTTAGTATAAATAAGCGTGTGCAATGAAAATTAAAGGCATGAAAGCAAACACACACAAGACACAGAGATTTATCCTGGTTCGGCCCTTCCAAAAGGAAGTCCTACATCTAGTCCCCAAGTAAACTCTTGAGATTTCACTAACCAAGGATACAATCCCCCTTAAGGACATACAACACTTAGTCCCTATTGGTCTTCTTCTCTTTCCGGTCAAGAAGGCAGCCCACTGTTTCGCCTGTTTCGCCTCAGCCAGGTGCTTCTTTTACGAGCTCAGAAGCAACTCACTGGTACAAACCTCCAACTGGTCAAATCACCAGACACAACCTAGTCTTCTTCTCTTTCTAGGTAAGAAGGCAACATACTTCTCTTACAGGTCAAGAAGTCAACCTTCTGGTACAAACCCCAGTGCATTTCTTCCCTTAACACAAGGGGAATACTTGCACAGCAAGCCTTCTCTTCCAACTGAAGAGGAACACTTTTGAACACATAAGTTAGGACCTAATGTAACGCTCCGACGCGGAATATCGGAGCGGAATTACAGTTATTAAATAGTACAGAGCGATAAAATAAATGACAAACCATTGCTCAATTGGAATAATATCAAATAACCTCCAATTTCATTAATATTCCATCAAACACCATGACCTAACTATTACATCAACTGATCAGAGCCATAACTAGGGCCCATAGTACTTTATTGAAATCCAACTATTACATAATGACTAACTGACTCATAACTAAACTAACTAACTACTAAAGCACAGATTGTTGAATCTGGTCACTCTTGGACATCATCCTCGTACCCATCCTCGTGAGTATGGTCACCATCCGACTCACCTGAACACATGAATAAAATACACAGGATGACCGAATAATGCCCAGTAGGACTTAATATCTCATGAGAACAAGCATGCTTTAAATAATTAATGTATTAAATGGCAAGGTAATGAAAGAGTATAGTCATGTAGAGCAAGTAACGATAGTAAGAGAGCAATAGCACTGGTATAGTGAAAATAGCACAACGATAACGATAATAGAATGGCCATGATAATAGAACTTGTATAGCACTTGAATAGATAGCACTTTGAATAGATAGCACTTTGATTGTCAACGATTAATTGTTATAGTATTAAATGGCACTGGATGCATGCCGTACACATCCTGATCATGTGACCCTTGCAAGGAAATAGCACTCTTCGGGAGCTCTCCCCAGGACCAGATCGCGCCCTATTGCACTGACATATAGCACTTGTTATTTTAGACAATCAATTGTATGGCCAAATAGAGTACCAAGAAGAGATGAGAGTAATAGATGAAATAGATGAGAGTATAGAGTGAACGTGAACAGATGAGAGTAACGAGATAGTAGATGAGATAGGGGTATAATCGTAAAAATATCGTTAAACCACGATAGTAACAGTTGCACAGCACCAGGTCAGGTATCGGCAGTCTGGTAGAAGTCACATCCGCCCACTAGCCGTGCTATGAACACAGACTAAATGGTCTGGCATGATCACGAGGTAAGAAGGAAACACTATGGCCGTTTGGATCGTACGGATCCCTAGGGGTGTAACGGATTTTAGGGTACAACTAGCTCGTCGGCTAAGGACGTGCGCCAAAGCCAAGAAGACTTACAGAGGCCTTGACAAAGATTCCCTGGTCTAGTCAGGAGTCTTCCCGGTGGAGAGGTGGTGCATGCCAAGAGAAGTGTGTAGAAACTAGGGTCCGTCGTGCCTCGAGTGCTCAAAGGCCGAGGGAAGCAGTAACGGTGTATAAAAACGTGCGAGAAAATGAAGACAAGTGTAATTAATTAAATAGGGAAATTTAGTAATTATTTCGCTAAATAACTAGATATATTATTGAGTGAATTAATAAGGTCTCATGTCAAACATGAATATTTAGTGTGTGCATGTGTAAGAAATCAAGAGGACATGTATGATTGTGCACATAATTTTTACATTAATTAATTTCATAAAATATTGCCCATTATAAATTAACAAATTGAATTTATGCATGACAGTGTTTATTTAAAACTAAAAAAGGTTGTATTGACATATTAAGCAGGGTATAAGTGCAAATTCAGGTTATGGCCACGACTCTGAGGTCGCGACGCACCGGGGTGGCGCAATCAGGTCGCGATGCCAGTGTCTGGCGTGATCAGAGAGTCAGGTCGCGACGTGCAATGGTGTCGCGTTAAGGTCATCGCGACGCCCTTACATGGCGTGTTCAGGAATCATGTCGCGACGGGTTGACGGTCGCAATCAGGTCGCGACACGATGATCGGTCGCGTTCTGCTGAACCGGGTGCTGGGGTGAACCGGGGGCAGGTCGCGACATGTCGACCCATCGCATTCAGAACGCGACGGACCCCCTTGTCACGACCCCCTCTGAGATCATGACGGGTTGGGCCGTCACGACACCAGAAGGCTGCCCGAGCCCAGAAAAGAGCTATTTCCCCTTTTCCAGGTGGGTTCCATCCCTCCTTTCATGACACAGTCCACTTCAAAAAATGATATTAAATCACATAGTGATCCATAAATCATGAAACTAATTTTAAACAAGAGTAAACATGGAGATCTATCATGAGTCACGATGAATTAGAAACAGTCATGTATAGAACATGCTTGACTAGGTTACTTTTCGTTAACCTAAACATGCACAATCAAGGAACAATGAATTAATTCACCACGGATACAAAATCAAAATTAGGGCAAATAGGGGCATTTGAAAGCTAGGATCATGTAGTATTTATGAGAATTATTTCAAGACATGGGACCATGTACAAATGAGGATTGAACACAAACATGATGGTTCGGGCTCAACATGTTAACAGAGGTTTGGGCATTTAATTCGCCCTCATGGAAGAATAAAATAGAGAAAAATTAGAGGGCTTTCAAAGGGAATCATGAAGACTACTTAGGGTAATTTTTACATGATTTAAGCTTGAGAGATTGTCTACCTTTTGTTGTAGTAAAGAAAAGCTAGGGTTTTGGACGAAGAACGAGGTGAATTCCTTTGCTCCAAGCTCCTTCCCTCCTTGCTCCTCGTCCACAGCCTCCTCTCCTCGTCCTCCAAAGTCCCAACAATGAAATGAGACTTGGTAGGGCCGAATTAGAGGTGTATAGGGTGGTTTAAGAGTCCTAATGCATCAAAACTTTCTATCCTTTTCAAACTCCTAATTTCCCTAATTATCTCCTATTTCTTAGTTTATCCACCTAATAGGATTGATGAGAGGTCTAATTTCGGGGGTAAAGAGTTAGGGTAAGTTTAGGACTCTTTTTTAGGATATATAGCTCATTTAATACTTACCTTACCCCTTTTATTATTTACTATTATTTTTAATCCGAATTTACCTAATTAGCTCCCATCTCATGATGGGCTCTCCACATTTGGGCCCACTCTATCATGTTTGGGCCATTAATATAACCCATTCCTAATTTTGGTTAATGGGTATAGTTTTAATTCACTTAAATTCTATTTATCCCCTTTTATTCTAATTAAATTTATTTATCTCATTTATTAAATTGAAAATTTTTATTTTATTTAGATTTTAAAAATCAAGGTTACTACACCTGAAGCCCCTAGATCAAGCTCAAGATAAAGAATGAAATGTTTGATCTGAGACTAAGCCTAAGAAGGAAAGAGTTTACAAGAATAACTCTATTAGTTAGACCCCCAAACTCTCTCTCACAAAATACACAAGAATTACACACAGAGAGAGAATGGAGAGAAAGAGAATGGATTGAAGGCTTCTGTAGATTTCTGCTTGAGGCTTCTTCTTTCTTTGAATGGGCTCGAGCTCTTTCTCTCTTACTTTGAGTGTGTATGGCGTTGAATGCTCATTAGATGTACACTCCTTGAATGATCTTCAAGTTCGCTCTTATTTTCTTCAACCTTTGCTTCTTCCTTTTATGGAGAAGCTTGAAGAGATCTGTTGGCAGATGGCCATTGGAGTTTCTTGGCTCTTTTCTTCTTCTACTCTCCTTCTTTTGAGTCTAACGGCTTCTTTCTTGTGTCCACTGGCTACTTGGAATGGAGGAAGATCTTCTAACTGATGTATGCTTCCAAGAGTGCCAGCAGCAAATCCAAGTTGTTGACTATGAGTGGAATAGGCATGCAGACAATTAATGCAAATAGAAACATGTTAGACTAGAGATGTCTTTTGATAGATAGCTCATACCTCTTTTGCCATGCTTCCTGTTGACAAATAGAAATAGCTGGCAGGTCTTTTTCTTTCTTGCAAGAAGGAAGAGATCATATGAGATAGGCAAAAAGGTAACTTCTGTCAGAGAAATAATAAGTTAAGCATATGAAGTACATTTGAAATTTCATTTCGTGCCACAGACATTTTAAACTATTTGAAAATCAATCGATGTAAGTTATAACAGCAATCGATATGAAATTATGTTTATAACACCAATCGATAGAAATATATAAGCAATCGACATTAGCTTAAAGGTAATTGATATGTTCAAAGACAATCGATGTTTGCAAAGGCAATAGATGTTTTGGCAATCGAAGTGTTCAAAGGCAATCGATGTCTAAAGGCAATCGATGAATAAGGATAATCAATATTTTAAGGCAATCGATGTTTAAACATAACATCAATCGATGTTTAAGTTAAACGGCAATCGATGTTTAAGTTTAACATCAATCGATGTTTAAGTTTAATAGCAATCGATGTATCAATTCGGATGGCCAATTCGACTACCAACTTCGACTGGTCAAAATACAATGTTGTCAGTCGAAGTGGAACTTTGGATATGACAAAGTGGATTTCATATGGAATAGAAATTAACGTTGTCAGCCGAAGTGAAACAATGCAGTCGGTCGAAGTGAATTTCAGATATCATGAAGTTAGCTTCATATATGACGAAGTAAACTTCAGATATAACAAAGTGTAGTACCCCGAAAATTCCATTAATTAAAAATTATAGATAAATAGAAATTTTATCTATTAATAATTCAATTGATTAAAATGGTACGCATCATTATTGCATGCGTATAACTCCTATAAAAATTTCGTAAAAATAGTAGTTATACTTTAAATAATGTTCTCTAATGACCCATCATAAATTTTGGGCATAGAAAAATAGTTTGGACTTAGTTTAGAATTTATGCGACTTATTACATAATTAAGGAATAAGTCGAAGAATCCATTATTTTATGATCCAAAGTGGATTATAAATTAAAATAAATATATGAGTAAACTTTAAATAGTATGGGATGATAGCCCATTGTGATACTTAGACCAATAGATAATCTTGGTCCATGAATATATTCTCTAATAAAAGGATAATTAAAAATCTATTAAGTAAAGTAAGTACATGGGTTGTACAACTAGACTCATTTGAGTTATTGGGCCAAGAGTAAGAGCCCAAATGATGAAGATTAGAAATTTGGCATGAATAATATTTAATCAAATTAAAATATGGAGTTACTTGAATAAGTGTGATAAATAAATTTAAATGGGAATAAAGGGTGAATAATTGGAATTAAATCAATACTCATTAAACTAAATTAGTAATGAGTTTTACTAATGGTCCTAGCATAAATTGTTGGCCCCAAATATGAAGATCCCATCTTGAGATGGAAGTAATTAGGCTAAATTCGTACCTAAAAATAGTAATAAATACAATAGGTTAAGATAATGACTATTTTAACTATTACATATCTTAAAAGAGTCATAACCCTAGTCTAACCTAATAGGACTCTATCCTAATCTAAAATTGGGATTTAGATGAGGACAATTGTGTTAAATATAAGAGACACAAATTAAATAGGAAAATTCGTAATTATATTATCTCTTAATTAAAAAGGGGTCATTAAAACACTAATATGACTCATATATATCTTAATAAGAGTCCTAATCACATCCTAAACCATTGGCCACGAAATTAGGCCTCTCCCTTACCCAATTAGATATATATAGCAAGAAAAATAGGTGATAATTATGGAAATTCATAATTAAATGAGGAGGAAAGAGTTTTAGGTGATTTAGAACTCTACAAGCCATCAAAACACCCCCCATTTGACCTTAGCCCCACAATTTCGTGCTAAGACTTTTGGAGAGGAAGAGGAGAAGATCTGGACCAAGGAGCAAGGAAGGAGAAGGCTTGGAGCAAGAAGGGTTTTCATAATTTCGTCATCCAAACTAAGGCTTTCTTACTCCACAAAAAAGGTAGGCAATCTCTCAAGCGAAAATCGTGAAATAATTACCCTAAATATACTTCATGTACCTCTTCAAAAGCCCTATGGTTTAGTTGTATTCCGCTCATCCATTTGGGCGAATTTAATTCGGGAAATCCTGCTGTCACCATGAACCGAAATCTTATGTTTGCTCTAATTCCCAACATCTACTTGCTCTCATGCCATGATAAAACTCTCATTTATACTACATTGTATTATCTTTCAAATCCCCTGGTCTTGCTCAATTTCGATCTCCCATGAGGTAGAATTAAATCTTTGAATCCCTGTCTGTTGCTTGTACCCAACCCTTCAAGTTTACCTTTAAACGTCATGCATACTTGATATCCTGCTATGAGAAAATTCTCTAAATACTACTTCGTGTTAGCTTTCGAACGCCTTTGTTTCGTAATTTTTCATCATGTATTCATCTCTAATTAATTTCTTGGAACCCTGACTGCACCTGTTTAGGTCACCGAAAAGTAACCTAATCAATGCATGTCTAAACCTTGTCTATTTTCAAATAATCGTGCATGTTGATATATATACATGTCTACTTTCGTTTAAAACTGGTTTCGTGCTTTTTGGATCACCGTGCTATTTTATATGGAATTCGAACGTCCATGTATCACAGAGGACTCGTCCTGGGAAAAAGGAAAAAAAAGGCAATCTCACATGTTATCGTGACAGCGTGATCCGCCGCGATATCAGTGAGGCCGCGCCGGCCGATAGCGCCGCATCAAGAATGCGTCGGCATAAGCCGCCGCGATTCACTCCAGACGGACCAAACCGGCCAGGCCCTGTGTCGCGTCCGACCGCCCTTCGCGACTTGAATCGCGACGGGTGAGTCCGCCGCGTTTTCATGAATCCGACCAGAATGTAAAATTGTGCATATGCCCTATTGTTGTTTAAGCTATATACCCCTTAATTGGCCATGATTAACCCATGTTATAGTTAATTCGACTTGGTAAATTAATAAATGACATTAATGATATAAATTTAATTATTTAAAATGACATTGCACGACTTGTCATCCTCAAGATTTCTTTACACTTACACACAACATTATTAAATATCATTTGACCTTGATAAGTTATGCATATGTATTCGGTAAAATAGTGAAATAAATGACTAAATTACCCTATTATATTAAATACAATTGTCTTCGTTTTTACTCGCGCATTTTAAATACCATTATTGTTTTCCCTCGGCCTTCGAGCACTCGAGGCACGACGGACCCATTTTCTACACACTTTTCTTGACTTGGACCACCTCTCCACCGGGAATACTCTCGACTGGACTACGGACTCCTTGTCAAGGCCTCCGTAAGTCTTCTTGGCTTTGGCGTACGTCCATTGTCGACGAGCTGGTTGTACCTTTAAATCTCGTTACACTTTTAGGGATCAGTACGATCCAAACGGCCTTAGTGAGATCTCTCTTATCTTGTGATCACGCCGAACCACCTGGTCAGTGTTCTTAGCACGGCTAGTGGGTGGTGGTGACCTCTTCTACTAGACTGCCGGTACCCGACCTGGTGCTGTGCAACCGTTACTATCGTGGTTTATCGTTGTTTTACGATTATACCCCTATCTCATCTACTATCCTTGTACTCTCATTTATTCACGTTCACTCTACTATCTCGTCTATTCATCTAGTACTCTCTTGAGACTCTTGAGCTGTTGCGGCTCCCATTGCTTGTACTATACATGACTGTCTAGCACCATAATATGGGTCTGGTGACCCACCTGACTTGAATGCATAGTGTGCAGGGCACGAGAGTGTCCGAGGGGCTCAAATCTAGTCCTGGGGGTAGAGAGCCACCCGAAAATACCTGCAGGGGCTATTGACGGTGTTCTGCATTGCACCGGTTCTGACTATCTCGACATTGGCTAGACATCTAATTGTTTTACTATTAGTCTGAGGAGTTCAGACATATTGTGCTAGTTCTGTGCTATTAGTGTGCTAGCACTGATTGTTATAACATTAGTCTGAGGAGTTCAGACGTACTGTACTATCGTTAAACGGCTACTGTCCCAAAGTGACTATTGTCGTACTCGACTAGTGCACCGTTGTGCAACCATACACGCTATCTCTTTACATGCAATCTCGTTACACGCTATCTTGATATACAAGCTATCTCGTTACACGCCACCTTGATACAAGCTATCCTATTTCATGTCATTTTGATACACGCTATCTTGTTATACACTATCTTGTTACACGCTATCTCGTTATGTTGTCATCCTAATTTTGCAATACTCTTGAGAAATGTATTATCGTTCACTTGTTATCTTGTAATATTACTTTCTTGACTATATATGATCGTTCTCTCTAGTTAACCTGCGTTACAAGACATTAATCACTTAAAGCTTGCTGTTTACACGAGATATTAAGTCCTACTGAGCGTTATCGCTCACCCTTCGTTATTTGTTATTGTGTTTTCAGGTAAGTCAAGGGATGACCTTACACCCAACAACGAGATTGGACTGGAGTGATGAGCGTCCTAAAGTCATAGCGATGGAATGTCCTTAGTACCTTAGAGTCTAGTTAGATATTTGCTTTAGATTTCTTATCTAATGTAATAAAGTCATTGAGCCCAATGTTTTGGCTCTGAATTAGTGGTTGTAATAGATTAGATGAATTATCAATAAAATGATGAGTTTTATTACAATTATTGTTCATTAGTTGCTCTGATATTTGCGAATGTCTGCGTAATTTTTATTACCATACTCGTTGTTCATGCCTCCCTGATTTATTCCGCTGCTAAATTGGCGGGGCATGACAGTAAGTTTCGACTGATCATGACAAAAACATGCATGAAGAAGTTAAAGCTTCGGATATGACGAAGTGGACTTCGGATCGAATAGAAATTAACGTTGTCGGTCGAAGTGAAACAACACAGTCAGTCGAAGTGAACTTCATATAAGACTTTGGATATGACAAAGTTAGTTTCGTATATGATGAAATTAGCTTCATATATGACAAAGTAAACTTCGGATATGGCGAAGTAAGCTTCAACTGATCACGACAAAAACATGCATGAAGAAGTGAAAGCTTCGGATATGATGAAGCTAGCTTCGTATATGACGAAGTAATGGGCGATTGAAAATACACTAATCATGAGAGACAATGATATTAAATATATCAATGATATTTAAATTAAACATGAGTTTTGTTATCACTAAAACAAAATGATAAAATATAAGAGTGGTTCAACACGTTATGTATGTCATCATCAAATATGTCTAATATCTCATCATCAAAACACACAACACAACATTATAGAATGTAGAAGCAGAAACACCCAATTTCACATTTGCTTTTCTATTTTTGTTTTTGATAATTTTTTAATATGTATTATATAACATTTTTACAATAAAAGCTCCTCAACCTCGAAGCTTTGGCTTTTAAATTTTCAACTCACTATCCCTTACCTCCAATCTATATGCAAATGTCATCTATCCTTATCCCAATTAATGCCTAGTGGTCACTCACTCTCTCATTCCATCATATATGATATTTTTTTCTCTGACAGTTTTCATACCTATATATATCAACTATCTATTAGTCAACCATTATATATAACTACATGATGTTTCTATACTAATTTGGTCTTGTTATACTTCATTTAGTAAATGCCATTATAATGTACGTGATGGAGAAGATATAGTAGAAGATATATTTTTATTTATTGTTGTTAGTTATCTATAATAGTAGAATATTAAATTTACATTTGAAAATATTCATAAATTTAATAATCAATGTATTTGTAAATTTATAAATTTATTCTAATTATAAAAATATTGCTGCATATGAAGTTTCTATTTTGTTTTCGTTGGAAGTGATTTCCTTTTACTCCGAAATTTTTTATAAGAAGTGGAAGTGAAAATACCTATTTTAGATCCTAAATCCGATATGTTGGTAGCCCTACCCACACTGAACTGATCATTAATACCCCTCTAAGTCACCTCCACATGGGCCTCCCTTTTTCTACCCCTTTCTCCTTCCCTCAATGAATACCCACCCACCACCATCTGTATCCATAAAACAATAACGATAAGGTGTGTACAAATTCAAATTTTATTACTTCAAAAAAATTTATACTAAATAATTATATGACTATGATTAGTTATTATTAATCATGTTCATAATAAATCATTAATAGCAATATAACAAATAATTACAACGTAAGATATAACTCCATCACGTTTCATATAATGAGTATAAAAATCTCAATATGCATATAACATACTCTTATCATTTAATGGACATATTTTGACCTAACATGAATAATTCCTTTAATAACATATCTTTGGTTAACATAACAAGGAAATGTAGTGCATCTAACATATATATTTATTATTCATCACAACAAATTAATGAAACCATTGTAATAACACATGTTAAAAGGAGATGTAGCACATGTTATATTAAAAAATATTAAAAAAGAGGTGGAGGGCATAGGACAAAGGTATCTTGGGTGTTACGAAGGATACAAGAAAGAATTAACCTCATTTTCTAGCAAAAGATAAAACACAAAAGTAAAAAATAGCTGAACCCAATTTACATCAAGCTAACTCTACTTTTATCAAAATAAAATATTATTTATATATACTCAACATAAAATTATCTCTGGTATCGGGTCTGGTTAACTAGAACACTTTGTCAAAGTGACCACGCAATGTAATTTTTCTATTTTTTGGGCTGTGCGATGGGATTGCACCACCGCACCTTTTATATATATATATATATATGTAATTTTTTTATCTTTGTTTTCTCTTCAAGAAGAAGTGTCGTAGTGTGTAGTATTGAGATTGTTTTGTGTGTAGTACTTTGTAGCTCCGATAAGAGGTCAAAGAACTAAAGGGAATATCAAAACACTCAAAATATCTATGGCTCTTCCTTCGACATCAGAAAACACAATAGTAAAATATATTGACAAGGTAAGTGTCGATCGTGATGGCGGTTTAATTAATGGGGTCGTTTACCTATTTATGTTTCATGGTACATGAACCATGTTCAACTGTTAATTTCCACCTAGAGGGAACCCTGTGTAGTCGTGCGGTAGTTTCCCATTAGGTTGATGAAATTGGGTAGCCATTTGAGTAACCTACTTTTTTATTACAAGAGGAATTCCCATTTGGCAACAGGGAAGAGGGAAATTTAAGATCAGTTTGGCCGTAGGATCTTTCAAATCTTTGCCTCCTGTTTTTTTGGACAACGGTGAAGTTAGAAGCTGCATTCACTATATTAAAATAGACACATAGAACATTGCATAGGGATGAACCCTCGAGACATCAGCGAGTAAGAATAACAACTAAGCAAACTGCAATAAGGAACTGTTACATAGTTTAGGAAACACAATATAATTAATATGGAAAAATTTCAAACTAACACCTATATAATAGTCAGAACAATTAAAAAACTCACAAGAATAAAGAACACTTCTCCAAATCATAGAACAAGATTGAGTCATAGGATGCTTGAGCATTGTGATAATTAAGGTCCTACTCTTGAGTTTTCTCATTTTCCTAACCGAGTGTATAATGGTGCATTTCATAAATCTTCCTTTGGTGGTGGAAAGTAAGGTTGATCGTATTACATGAATTGATCGTACTATATTTTTTGTAATATGGTACGATATGATATGTACTGTATCGATCGATCGATCAAAAATCTTAAGTCGATCGATTGATTTTCATACATTTAAAGTTCAAATAAATCATGAGATCTAGACGTCATCTTAATAAAAATCGATCGATTAATAAAGAAAAATTAGTCGACCGAATTTAAATTTTGACATATTAGATGTTTGAGAATATTCATTAAAAAATTAGATTCGATCGATAAAAAATATTAATCGATCAATTTTATTATATCATAACAACCATACCGAGACTTTCAAACATGAGAAGAATTTAGTATACTTGAATTTTACACTTTGTATTTGTACTATTCTCTTTTCATTAATCAATAAAAAAGGATACGATACACACATCCAATAAAAAAAGAAAAATACAAATATAAAATATGAAATTCAAGTAAACTAAATTATTCTCAACATTCTGTGACACGACTATATTATATATAACAATTACGACAACTTTTGTTGAAAGAGAAAAACTTTGTGTATTTTAAAATGTATAAAGTACAATTTACATGAGTAACTAATCTATGTGACACCACTTTTTTAAATGTCACATGAACTATCAATCTACGTAGATGATGCCATATGAATTAATTATCTATGTAAATTGTATTCTGTATACTTTTAAAAGTACACAAAATCTTTCTCTGGTTGAAAAGAGGTACTCCTAATAGCGCCAGGTAGGATCATGAGACGGGAATCAAACTTGAAGACGATCTCCACCGTGGAGACGTGGAGGACCTGACTCTCGTACAGCCATCATTGCGCAAGTACCGTGGCTACGCATGTGAATCGCACATGCATGGCATGATCATATCGGTCCCTCATTGTGGCGTCCTCTCTTCTGTTCTCTGTGAATTCCCAGAGGCCACAGGTGGGTACCGCAAAACTCCCCTCGGGTTCTTCTTCTGCTTCTTTTACAATTAGAGGAAGAGTAGTTGGCAGTATATATGCACATGATTGGACATCTTTTGCAAGCGCCACAACCAACCAAATTAAAGACTGTTGGCTAAAACTCTTGGGTGTACCGAAGGGTCAAATTGTTCGGCGATGGATTCAGAAATACATGGTTAGGGGAACTCTGGGTTTGGTGGGTTTGGTAACATGAAAAAGAAGTTTATCTCTTTTTTATCACTAATTTTATGTCCACATTAATTTAAAAATATGTTTAATTTATCTCTGGTTAATAAAAGTTATCAGAATAAAAAGATAATTAGGAGAGTGATAATTATCTGTCCCATGTGGGGTGATAAAAGTTATCCTTAAAGATAATTCATTAAATATTATTAGTATACTTTTGAAACTCGTGTGTGTACTTATACACAGATAAATGGTATTAAATTAGAGATAAATATGTGATAATTATACATAATGTGTCATATTACATCACATTAAAAATTATTTCCTACATAATTAATTATCCCTCATTTAAATTATCTCGATTAAAAAAAGTCTATAAACACGAATAATTTGTATCCGATTTACTTATACTTGATCCCCTTATCTCATTATCAAAGAAGTCAGTGTTTAAACTCTACACCATGCATGTATACATATGATTTGGAATCAAGATTACGTTGAAAAATTTAATATTGGAAATGTCATTAACACGTATATATACACATAGAAGTGAGAGATTAGTGCAGAAAGGGACTTCTAATGGAGGAAAACTATCAAGAAGGTTTAGACTAGTACGTAGAAAGCCTTCTGCCTCAGTAGACGCTTTTAATTAGTTGTTGATCAGTTACTCCTGCATGTACTCACTATATATTGTAGATTGAGGAGATGGACGCACCCATGCACAGCCTACCCCATATATAGTTTGGATGAAAGAGTAAACTATCAAGTGAGCCAAGTCCCACTCTCGTTGGATGATTAGCAAATGGATGTGCTTTGTTAAGCAGGAAAACACGTCACTTACAATGGGACTGTACAAAATTCGACTAAATTATCTCATTATAATTATCAAATCATTTGATTACATGATGATTAGGCTGCAAATTAACAAAGCTCCCCGGTCTCAAAATATTGGGTAAGTAACTCCTTGTTCTTGTACCAAATTAAACATGGAACACAATTAATTAATATTATGCCCTTGTATTATAGAATGAGAAGGATAAAGCATCATTAATTTAACTCATCTTTATGTTTTTTCTTACTAAACGAGGAACATATATATGTTAAATATGACATAGAGTTAGAATAGGGTTAGGTTAACCTCAGATGAACTCGCTATTGTTGGCACTAAAGTTTCAATCTTGGTGATGTTAACTATTTTATCGTTCATGATTACAACATTGTTTAGTATTTAATTTGAAGGTCACATCATTAAGAAATTAAAACTAACGACAATGACAGATGGGTGTTTGGTAAGGTTGTCTTCCGGTCCAAAAAAATTTCTATCTAAGTGGCCCACACCGGTGGGACACGAGCTCCACCAATTTTTCCTCTCTTTAATTATCACGTGGTTCTACTCTTTTTAACGTAAACATTATTTATCATCCTTAATATTAAGGATGATAAATAAACTTAACTATGGTATCCCTCTTAAAATAATTTATCATAATATTATCTATTTTTTAATATGAATAAGAAAGAGTCAATAATTTAAGAGTGATAAATACCTCTTTATATTAGGAGAAAAAAAATTATATAAAAAAGGTTCCGAACTGAACAATAAAAAACCTATCCATGTAGGGATGTCGAGGCGGCGGCACGATTATTATGTTTCTAGGTACCCGCGGGGCTCACGTGAATGACTAATGAGAACCAACCAGTAATCGAGCCCCGCCTTGTCAAAAAAAGTGGGCCGTTCTTTATGAACACACACATCTTTAGCAGTGGGCAAAGGACACATCAATTATATGAACACTTATTTGATTTCACAAGAAAATTTAGCCAATTCTTAATTGTTTTTCGATGTTCACAGTAAGTCAGTACTACAATGAAAGATTGCAAATACATAGTTTTGGTTTAAAATTATTAAAATTATTACTGTTATATATCCTGTTACAAAAATACTATATATCCTGCACATCCAACTACTAGGATCGAAGAAACATTCTTTTTTTTTATTGTAAAAGGAGGTTAATTGAAGTGACGTTTTTGCAACATTTAACAGCGAGATATATTTTGACATTATTTTAGCAAGGATGGCAAATTTAGAATATTTGTTGTAAAAAAAATTATAAATATTAAAAATTGTTTCTTGTTTATTTACGCATGTAACACTGTCAAATCTATACTTTTTGGGGATCTGGAAATCAAAGTAACTATTATATCTGGGTAAATTACATATATAGCAGTTTGTTGCATGGACTCCTTTAAGAGATTTGTGCACCCGAGTCCATAAGAATAGGGTTCTTTGATCAAATTAGGAAGATTGAACTCACCCTTTAGTATATGCACATAGACAAATAATTAACTTGATGTTTTATGACATCTTATAAGATGGCCTAATTAATGATGATCGTCATGACTTACAAATACCATGCAATTACCTCCTCTCTTTTTTTTGATAACGAGGAAATTCTGTCCCGTGTGATTTTGTGGGCTCAAGGATTGGTGTTCGTGAACTCCAAGATCAGGACTTAGCAACTCCTACTATTCGTATACCCGTATTACCCTTACCCCACTTGACCGAAAAAACTTCAGATTTACAAATCTCGAGAATTACATGTAAATCAGGTAAATCCCCCCCCCAGAAATCGAACTCGGGACCTCTAAACAAGAGTTCTAACCGATCGACTCAACCGGGGTCCTCAATTACCCCCTCTTTACAAATGCAACAAAGCACTGCACTAAAGCCTTCTTAAAAAAAATGTAGATATATATCATCCCATCAATATTAATTAATGTACCTTCATATCCACAGCCTGGAGACCACATATTGCACCCTTCACTTTGTTAGCGGCCCACAGTGGAAAACGCTACTTTTTTCCCCTCACTCATATGATCGTGGAGAAATATTTAGTGGACAATATTTAATAGAATTGTGCCACTTTAGCATTCGACATTATTATGTTCCTTATTTTTTTTAAAAAAACTATGTAAAATGATATATATTTTTAAGTGGTCATATTAATGTATACTAATTATTTTTCATGATATGTAGCATTAAAACAGCGAACTCCAAGGGACACTCCTCCCTACGGAATTTTTTTCATAGTGGTATATCTAAAAAAGTTTGTAAAATTAATAGGTCTGGAAACTAAATTGCATAACTAGCAGACTTTTATCTTCTTATAGAAATGCTTACTGCTCTTTGCGTAAGGCAATAAAAATAATGTAAATGAATTAAAAATTAATTTTATTTGTTAAAAATTTGACAAAATTTTTTTATCTTTTTCAACTAACAAATAAACATTTCTCATCCTCTTCTTGTGAAAAAACAAAAGCTACGAGCGCCACGTGGCGCACCACCCCTCTGATTTCTCTCTCTCCACTCCCCAAATCCCATCTCATCGAGTCTGGTTCCTCTCAGTGTAGGGGAGGACCGGACTCCAACAGTCATCAATGAAATGAGAGGGTTTGGATGAAAATTTTTTAAAAAACCCAAAATCTAAAATTTTATCACGTTTTATTTGGATTTTTTTTGTAAAACACAGGCAACTCCACCCAAACCCCCTCATCCCATTGGTGACTGTTGAGTCCAGTCCTCCCGAGAGGATCCGCACTCCATCCCATCTCTCCCTCTTCTCTCTCTGTGTTCTACTAGGCCGAATGTTTCCGCCCTCCAGGGTGTCACTGGTGACCAACCATCTGCCCCGCCTCATTCTTCTTCTTCTACTTAATCTTCTTCGCAAACTCTCTCTCTCTCTGTACTGAATGGTGGAAAAGGGGAGAGTTGGGTGGGACGGGAGCGGGCCCGTGTGGGCACTGCACGGTCGGGCGGTGCGCCTGGGGACTGCAGGCGCTGGATGGTGGGTATGGGCAGGAGAAGGGCCTTCGGGGCTTCCTGTCAGAGAGAGATGAACGGGGCGTGGTGGGGTGGCTCAGTGGCGGATCCTCAAACTTAATCCAGTGGGGTCACTTGAATGTAGGGGGGTCACCTTAAAAATCAGTGGGGTCACCTTACATAAGATTACATAAAAATTTGACTTACATAAACAAAAAAAAAGGAATTCTTTAAGACCCTCTTCCAAGTCAGTGGGGTCACGTGACCCCACTGACTGTTGAGAGGATCCGCCACTGGGGTGGCTAGGTCGCCGGTGCCAACCCTGGAGGGAGGGCGAGGGAACCCCCGGTGCCAGTAGTAATATGGAGAGAAAGAGGGGCAGACGTTGCAGGGTTTGGACTTTGGAGAGAAGAGGAGAGAAGAGTTGTCGTTCATACCATTTAATTTCGCAATCAGAGTGTAATTCTACTCTGGTTAAATTAACTAGATAATAAAGAAAAAAATTTAACTTGATTAGTCACACTCCACTCTCCCTCTCTCCCATGCCTGACTAACCACTCGCTCTCTCCCTCTATCTCTCCCCCACACACTTGACCGGCTTCTCTCTCTCTATCTCTCCCCCCTCCCCGCCCTCGGCTGGAACCGGAGGGGGTGTAACCGCAAGGGAGATGCACATCCCGTCGTGGCATACATCCCACCGTCGTTGCGCTCACCCGAGGGTATTGGCCCTTGCGCCACGGCGCGGGATGTGCATTAGAGGGATCAAAAGGCAAATTCACTTATTTGGAGAGACTAAAGAGTAAAACATACTCTTCCTTTTTTTATGTTAGTAATGTTATGCTCCCATAGTATAGAATGAGCTGAAATCATCTTATCTTATTTTTATTTGGTCATGTGGAATCCGCTCTCCAAGACTCATTTAATGCAGCACCAATGTGTATTTAATGCAGTATATATTTTATGCACAAAAATAGTACACACAAACAATGCATATAAATAGTGTAACAATGTGTGCACATTATTTGTGTGCATTGTTACACTATTTTTGTATATTGTTGTACCATTGATGTGCATTGAATCACTGTTTATGTATATTATATTATTATTTATGTGTACTATTTTACTATAAAAATATATCACATTAAATACATCTTGGATAGGGCTAATTCAGCGTGGCCCAATAAACATAGGGCAAGACGATTCCAACTCATTCTATGCTCCCATGTATACGGGAGTATAACATTATTTTTAATCTTTTGTTACATAGACTTCAAGAAGAAAAATACTTTGGTGTGTATCAAGTTGGACATACCCTATAAAAATGTGCCACAACCTTAAACATCAACTCTATTAGAGTTGATGTAACTTAAGTTTGAAGGTATATTAAATATTTCTAAAATTGATGTGACATATTTTTATAGAATGTGTCCGTGCACATTTTTCGTTCTCTTTAGAAAAATATTTAATACACATTTTAACATGTAATAAAATAGACACATTCGTTAAGATTCTGCTACATTTGCATTGAAGATTTAATATGTCTCATTCTTATTTTTTTTAAAATCTCTAATGTAAAATATAAGGTGACACAACTCTTTTAGATATATCTATCTCATTTAATTTAATTTTTTAATGTATACTAAATATTTCTCTCGACAATATACTAATTTTGCAATTTAGTTTTTGGTTTATAGACCGCCATGATTGCTGGGCACGTGTTTGAAGTCCCCGCTCTCAACCCGCGTGACCCCCTTCAAATCTATTTAAATACCAACACCAGGGTCATTCCCCACACTTCATCACCGAGTAATTAGAACCCTAACGCTAGCGGACCATGGCCTCCTCCATTCCCACCACCCTCCCCGGAAACCTCCATCCTCTGGACCATCCCAACAGCACCACCTATTTCGGCTCCTCCAACTCCTCCTTTGCATGCCTCTTCTCCCATCAGGCCCGCCGGAGGGGCCGCCCCAACGTGCCAGCACGACCCATGGTGACCACCTGCAGCGCCGGTGAAAATGATCTCCTCCGCTCCCTGCACCGCCTGGAGCGGCGCGACGTTGTGCTAGGCGGCCTCGCTGGGCTAGGCCTCAACGGGGCCGCCTCGGCCCTGGCGAACCCCCTCGCCCCGCCGGATATCTCCAAGTGTCACCTCGCCACCGCCGTGGACGACTCCGAGACCAGCAGCAAGGAGGTGGAGTGCTGCCCGCCATTCTCCGACAGCCCCGTCGAGTTCGCCGTGCCGAGCTTCAGCCAGCTGCGGCTTCGCCGTGCCGCCCACCTCGTCGACCCCGACTACATCAGCAAGTTCGAGTTGGCCATCAAGCGGATGAAGGACCTCCCCGGCGACGACCCCCGCAACTTCTACCAGCAGGCCAACGTCCACTGCGCCTACTGCAACGATGCCTACGACCAGGTGGGCGTCGCTGACTCCCACGAGAACCAGCTCCACATCCAGGTCCACGCCTGCTGGCTCTTCCTTCCCTGGCATCGCATGTACCTCTACTTCTACGAACGCATCCTCGGCAAACTCATCGGCGACGAGAACTTCGCCATCCCCTTCTGGAACTGGACCACCCGGAGGGCATGCAGATGCCGGCGCTCTACACCAAGGTTAAGTCCCCACTCTACAACCCCAACCGCAACCCCAAGCACCTCCCGCCAACGACCCTCCTTCTCGATTACTCCGGCACCGACCCGACGACCCCAACTCGCCCAGACACATCCGGGACAACCTCGCCCTTATGCATCGCCAAATGATCACCAACGCGAAGACCCCGGAGCAGTTCATGGGGGCCAGGTTCGCGTCTGGCGACACCCCCAACCCCGGAGCCGGGTCCCTGGAGACGTCCCCCCACAACAACATCCACTCCTGGAGCGGCGACCCGGCAAATGCCTTCAGCGAGGACATGGGCAACTTCTACTCCGCCGGCCGGGACATCATGTTCTACGGCCTCCACGCCAATGTCGATCGGATGTGGGACGTCTGGACCAAGACCCTCGGCAATAAGGACTTCACCGAGGACGACTATCTCAACGCCGCCTTCTTCTTCTACGATGAGGAGAAGCGGCTCGTCAAGGTGAAGGTCTCCGATGTCGTCGACAGCGAGAAGCTGGGGTACACGTACGAGACCCGGGAGCTGCCGTGGCGTTACACCCGGCCAACGCGGAAGATCTTCAAGACCGCCGACCAGATCAAGGAGCTGGCGGCCAAGACGACCGGTGAGTTCCCGCTGGTGCTGACATCCACCGTAAGCACCGTCGTGAAGCGGCCCAAGAAGGCGAGAAGTGACAAGGAGAGGGCCGCCGAGGAGGAGGTGCTGGTCATCCAGGACATCGAGCTGGCATCGAGCAACTTCGCCAAGTTCGACGTGTTCGTGAACGCACCGGACACGACAGGGCTAACCCCGTCGGCGATAGAGTTCGCGGGGAGCTTCAGCAATGTGCCCCACAAGAAGGAGGAGGGCGCCAAGGGTATCAAGCCCATCGGGACTAATCTGCGGCTGGGCCTGTCAGAGCTGTTCCAGGAGATCGACGCCGAGGGCGACGAGACCATCGTCGTCACCCTGGTGCCCAGGAAGGGAGGCGAGAAGATCAAGGTCGGCGGCGTCGCCATCGAATACATTAAGATCCGTTGAACGGCAAGATCCGTCGATCCAGGGTAGTGTGAACTCGCCGAGATGAAGAATAAAGAGAAGGACCCATGCAATTGCTGCAGGTGCAGTACGTATGTGGTTCTCCGTACGTGGGTATCTGTTTATGTACGGTTTGGTTGTCGGTGCGCGGGGAGGCGTCGTGGATCCGCCATGCCTAGATGTGATCCCTTTTCTCTTTTTATCTTTGTTTCCACTGTTTGTCTTCCCTCGTGTGAAGCGCATGCTGCGTTTCCTCCGAATAAAAGCTGTATGTCGCCGTGTTCTTTAATCTACACGCGTATGTTTGAGATAGATAGTGCTCAGAGATCAGTCGTACGTCTTGTTGCATGGGGAAAAAAAAATTCTTAGTTGGATGGATGCACGTACATATATGCATGCACACATCTCTTATTCGGCGGTATACGCATACGTCATGGGTGTCTAACCTAACCTACCGCGTGTCTGTATATATATACTAGCATAATATGTATCCGATTGATCTTAAGGAGATGGCTTATGATTCTGATCTTGAAAATAGATTATTATAGAGTGATTTACTAAATTTCTCCGAGGCTAAAAGTAGATTTTGGTTCAGTCGGTCCATATCTCATCTTTTACTTTTACTGGGACAGTGGCGGAGCCACATAGAGTTCAGTGGGGTCCTGTGACTCTATTGGATGGAAAAGTTTTCATTAATGAGGTAAATTTTTATCATTAGTAATCTCACTGGATTAAGAAGAGATGTCTAAGAGTGCACTCATTAAATAAAAATTCTAGATTCGCCACTGAGGGAAGAGGGTGATTTAATTTATCTATGTTCCTCACACGTGACTTTAGAGAGAGAAAAATGAACAATTGCTACTCAAATTATTAATTGCTAAACCATTTTCTTTTGTTTATTACGTAAAGGACTGTGGATGAGGAAAAATAAAGAAAGAAAAATAGGACGGTGAGGGGCATGCCAGTTTGACAATAGTTTCATTTTTGATGTTATTATGTAAAAGACTGTGGGTTATAATAATGGGATAGGGTCTACCGAGTCTGTTAGATCCATGCGCTCACATGAGGTGTAAGAAAATATTTTATTAATCAATCGAAAATTATGAAGCCTAATATTCTCATTTACACGCTACAAGAAAGTTAGGATACGTAAATAGCTGCAAATCACAGCCCATCTACAAAAATAGCATTTGTAGATGGCCTACAAGCACCGTCTATGTATCTTAGATATATATGACGGTTTATAAAACCGTCTACATACCGTCTATATAAGTTACGTAGACGATTGTGTAAAAATCGTGTACATATGAACGATACGTAGACAGCTAAAAAAAGCATCTACATATATTTTATATTTAGACGGTTATAAGTTGTCTACATAAAATACGTAGACGGCTATAACGAAGTCGTCTATATATCCACTTATTTCAACCCCCCCCCCCACCCCCTTTCCCCCATTTCCCTCCTCCTCCTTCCGTCGACGCATGCGCCCCTGCTTGCTCCATCGCCGCCTGCCGGAGACACCGCCGCCTGTCGGGGCGCCGCTGCCTGCCGAAGACGCCGCCGCCTACCATGGACGCCGCCGCCGCCGTCAGAGTTCACCGTACCCGGCCCCACTGTAATCGCCCTCGATCCCCCCTCTCTCTCCCTCTCTCTCTAAGGCGTCTCCGGCCCTTTAGATCTCACTCTCTCGATCCGACTCCGCTCTCCCTCGTCCTCTTTCTCACCCTCTCTGCCTCTCTCTTGTGAGCCGGGAGGGGAGGGGATTGGCCAACTATGGGAGGGGGGCGGCTGTGGGGTGGGGTGGGGGTGGCGGGCTGTGGGAGGGGAGCCGGCTGTGGGGTGGGGTGGGGTGGCCGGTGTGGGAGGGGGGCAGCTGACTAGTCTAACGATGATTTTTGGTAATTAAATTTGTGTGGATGCTACTTTTAAAAATTATTTAGGACAGGGCGAACGATCCATTTTGTTCCCCTAATTTTATTCAATTATTCCATTTCCATGGAATTGAAGCAGCATGTAGGATTAACATATCTTGGTAAAATTTTAGATGTCCTATACTGTCGGCAGTTGCTAAAAAGAGCATTATGCATAGTTCAGCTTTATAGCCAATTTCCAAGCATCTTAGAATCTTCCTTGTGCGACACTACTCTCGGAGACAACAAAAACATCATGCTTAGGAGAAAACATCTAATATATTAGTTTTTTTATATATTGGTATTCTATTCATTGCCAAGAATCCCCACGTTTCATCCCATCTAAAAGTACATTAAGAGTGACTCCGGTTGATTGGGCTCTCTAACCTACACCAAGAGGTAGAGAGTTCAAGACTCAGATTTGGCAGGATTTAAAAAAGTTTTATCATAATTTATATATATTCAAGATTTAATTGGTGGTCTTGGGTATTGAACTTAGGATCAATACTCAGGAAATCTCTATTTAGGTTCAAGATTAACCAACTGATTTAGCACAAAAAAAAGTGTATTAACTATGAAGATCTTCCCAACATGATAGCATCAACATATCAGCACATGGATATCTTGGATGCACAGGATCTGAAAGATTAACTTTGTACTGATGTTGATTTTCTGCTTAGGCTTATCTTTTTCTCTATCATATTCCAATGATCCCTACCTTTCTAATTATCCAAACATGCTTTAGTACTTCACCATCTAGAAATCCTACAAAGCCCTTTTCAAAGTTCTTTGTGCTCTCAATGTCCAGACCGGCGCCAAATATGTCGCCCTATGCCCTGCCATGCCTTTGCTTACATATTTCCACCAGGAAAGAACACATTTCACCATGTTAGGCTAAAATTCTTTGTCCGTGAGAGATTAAATTCCTCTGAAATTATCAGATAGTAAATGAAATAATTCACCTTGCAGATGATATTCACTCCTAAAAGAGATCCATTTGCAGTTCAAAATAGATTAACATCACAATGTAGATACGTCAATTTTGACATTATATTGAACAAATTTTATGTCCTATTGAAATGCCCTAAAGTAACTCTCCTTATTTAATCATTTTGAGTGAATTTTTTGGTCGTTAGAAATGATATTCAAAGTAATCACCATGCAACCTTCTTCTCATTCTATTTTATTCCATCAACAATCAATATATCTTTCAAAACATTTCCCCTGTTGGAAATGATATTCAAAGTTTCAAAGGTATTCAAAGTTTCAAAGGTATTTAAGTCTTCTATTCACAGTACATAAGGGATATGTAAATTTTTATTTTTTAATGACTTGATCATCAACTTATCATCATAGCTGCCCATATATATCCTCATTAATTTACTCTAAAGGAATGTTCCTTTCATTGTACATCATTAAAAATCTTTGCCATTTTTTTGTACATTACATTTTGTAATTTCATCTTGTTCTTACATTTTGTAATTGCCGATATTCTTGTCATGTTGTCTAATGTACTAAATATACTTTTTTGTAAAATATGATGATAGGTTTTGTTCAGAACATGTGCGGAGATCAATCTAGTTGATTTCATCTTTTGAGTCTCTTTGTTCAGGTAAGACCCAGCGAGCCTGGGTGGTGGCTCATCTTTAATTAATCCAGCGAGCCTGGGTGGTGGCTCATCTTTTGTTAATCTAGTGATCTTGGGTGGTGACTCAACTTTTATATTATGTGTGGATTTGTAAATATATTTTTTGCAGGATGTGTGAATGTATTTTAATGTAGGATGCAAGCTTTAGATGAAACATATACATGTGAGAATGAGTGGACCTTATTTTTTTTATTTTGCCCGTTCAAGACTTTTGTTACGATATATGTTTTTACTGTCTTTTGATAGTAATGGCATATATCGAGCATATAGTTTTGAATTGTTCAAGTTGAACAATTTGTGGATCTTTGATCATCTGATGTTCTTTATTATATGTGTTTTGAGATTATCTTAAAATTTTGACATCATCTCTTCACTCTTCTCCAATATACCTGCTAATTTTAACTGCTCTTTTTGTCACTTGTATTTTATGCAAGTGATTTTCTGAGCATAGTTAAAATTAGTAAATAATAGTGGTATATTGGAGAAGTGTGGGGAGATGCTGCCGAAATTTTAAGATAATCTCAAAACACATATAATAAAGAATATCATATGATCAAATATCCATAGATGGGCAAGATTTCATGTAGGTACCCCCTTTTCTTTGCAAGAATGTGTGAACATAGACAATTGTGAAAATGTGGATTTTCTTCCAGTACAGGGGAGATACTGCCGAAATTTTCTTTGAATTATATGTTCATACATAATTATGTCATTGTATAATAAGTTTGCACATATGATGTGACTGAATTCATATCAGATATTTTTTTCTTTTACTTCTTAATTCTAGATTATTTTGAAATGGCTGGAGTCGATAAAAGTTGGATGAAAGTTACAGATCGTTTGGATCCTAGGTATGAGAAAGGAGTCGATGAACTATTGGACTTTGCTTTTCATGAAGATAGGAGGAGTTTCAGGCATGGAGATAATGGGCAGCTCATACAATGTCGATGTAAAAAATGTCGTAATGGATTGAAGTTCACTCGGTATGAAGTGAAAACTCATTTGATAAGTGACGGGATATGGCTTCATTATACAAATTGGGTGTGTCATGGAGAGAAACCCGTTGGTGACATATCCTCAGAGGAGATCAATGAGGAAGAACAACAAATGATTGTTGATAATACAGTTCAGATGTTACATGAGCTGCAAGATGCTGAGACGGTTGTTCGTTGTAATGAAGATAAACCAAATGCAAAGGTGAAGGAATTTTATAAACTATTAGACAATGCAGAAATGCCTTTGTATCCCGGTTGCTAGAAAGTGAGTAGATTGACATTCCTTTTAAAATTGCTACACATTATGATAATGAATCAGGTGACAGGCAATTGTATGGGCATGTTCCTTAATCTTTTGTGTGAAATATTACCAGAAAGAGCCTATGTCCCTAAATCATGGTATGAAGCCAAGAAGGCAGTTAGAAATTTGGGGTTAAGCCATGCGAAGATAGATGCATGTGAGAATGATTGTGTATTGTTTTGGAAGGAGAATGAAGAAAAAGATGAGTGTTCGCAATGTCATACACCGAGGTATAAAGAAAGAGTCAATCATACAAATGATTCTTCTACACGCAAGCGAGTACCTAAGATAGTCTTGCGTTATTTTCCTCTGAAAGACAGATTGCAAAGATTGTTTATGTCTTCTATAACTGGAGTGGTATTTGATGTGGATGTAACTGAAGGAATCAATGTGAGAGTTGGAGAATATATGGAAATTTAATTTTTTTGCAAGATGTCAATGGCTTGATTTAGATTTTTTTTTTTTACTGAATGTGAATGTACATATTAAATATTTTCTTTACATGATGTGAATGTGTGGATGTTATTTTTTATATA
Source organism: Colocasia esculenta (assembly GCA_014218235.1). NCBI lineage: Eukaryota > Viridiplantae > Streptophyta > Magnoliopsida > Alismatales > Araceae > Colocasia > Colocasia esculenta. The sequence continues at coordinate 47,137 of JACBKR010000965.1, forward strand.
TAGATTATTTATAGATTTTTTTTTAAAACAGATTGTGCATAGACTTATAAAGTTATTTTTTATAGGTTTTTTTTTACAGGTGTAGATATGCTCTTGATATAAGGCAGATGTTGTCGAATTTTTTTATAAATTATATACACTATTTATTAATACCAATCTTTTCAAATATGCATTCACGTAGTGGATCACGGGTTCGGAGATCACAGACTATAGATGATGTGCCAGGTCCTTCATCTCATGACTCTGTTACTAGACATCATTCGGTTCCTACTCAGGCCCTTGTTCCTACCACTAAGGGGCCATCTTCTATTGCATCTGCATCTTCTTCTGTAGCAGGTATATTTTCACATTCAGTAGCATTGCAATTTATATTTATTTTAGTTTCATAAAATCTAATCTTTTTTCTTGATGTATATATCTTTACATAGAGACACCGTCGTGGGGTCGAGGGACCGGTCGTCAGGGTCCCTCTAGAGGTGCCACAGAGAGAAGAATAGAGCCTGGGCATAAGTGGAATGTAAGAGTGATTGGTGGATATGGCGTAGGTGGGCAAGGGACAAACTTTATAAGCCGTATGGGTATTGTCATCAGGTTGTGATATGGGTCATCACCGGCCGACCTGGTGATGACCGTCGGCATTGTCTTAGCACCGATAGCGGTCGTCTGACGATGACCTAGTCTCGGGCGAGATGTGGCGACGACCT
>JACBKR010000966.1:0-47982 GCA_014218235.1 Colocasia esculenta
AAGAAAGATTTCAGAAATGGTTTCAAAGTTATGTCCAAGAATTAAAGATGCAATGACCCTCGTTGCACTCAAGATATCCAAATTTTGTCACAAACCCCATCAAGAATGCTTATTCACATTCAGGCTATATTGCAAATGGATTTAGGTTTCCGTACAAGACTGCAGATTATATAAAGCAGACTCAATTATGTGGGTGTTGTTGTGATTGCAGATCTTAATAATAATGTGATGGCTATTATGGACATCTTAAGGATGCTGTGGAAATATATTTTGACCATAACAGACGTGTTATACTGTTGAATGTGACTGGTGGGATGTTTATCGTGAAGGCAGATGATTCCAAGTTGACAAATATGGGATCATCAGTCTCAACATCAATCAAAATTAGGGACAAGAGTCATTTGCACTTGCCCAACAAGTAGAGCAGGTGTTTTATGTGGATGATAATAGAAGAACAGGATGGATCATTCCGTCAGAGCACAGCCCCGAGGATTTATAACATGGCAGAACAGGATGAAGTACCTGAGGATGAATTGTTGAAGCTTATCAAGAAAATTTGGTTGATGTTCCTTCAATGGAGAAATATTAATGTTGATGTAACTGAAGGAATTAATGTGAGAGTTGGTGAATATATGGAGACTTAAGTGGAGTTGTAATTAGGTTATGTTTTCTATTATAATATTAATGTTTATAGTAACTCTGGTCATGGTAATGTATTTGTTATATTGTAGATGTGAATGTTTTATGCATTTATTTTTTTGTACAGGATGTGAATGTGTCTCTTTTTTGCATGATATATCTTTATTTTTCAAGATGTAAATGTATGAAAGTTTTTTCCACAGGTTTGGGAACCATGTGGATATGCTCCTAATATAGGGGAGATGTCGTCAAATTTTCTTGTAAATTATATACGCTGCTTATTAATATCAATTTTTTCAGATTGAGTTCGCGCAGTGGATCTGCGTGTTCGGAGATTACGGACGGTGGATAACGTGCATCTCATTCACTTGAAGACTCTGTTGTAGGTCATCATTCTCAAGCCATTCTTCCTATCACTCAGGGGCGTCTTCTGCTGCATCTGCATCTTCTTTCTGTAGAAGGTATATTTTTACATTCAGTAGCATTACAATTTATATTTGCTTTAGTTTCATAAAATCTAATCATTTTCTTATGTATATGTTTTACAAAGAGACACCATCGTGGGGTCGAGGGACTGGTCGCCGGGGGTCCCTCTAGAGGTGCCACGGAGAGGAGGCTAGAGCCTGGACATAAATGGAATGTGAGAGTCGTTGGTGGATACGGGGTAGGTGAGCAAGGGAACAAATTTATAAGTGGTATGGCATTGTCATCAGACTGCATTACAAATAATGGCAGAAAATTTTTTCAAAACTTCCTGAAGAGACAAAGAATGGAATATTTCGAGATCTTGAGGTAAATAGATTAATATTTAAGTGAATTGTGTATTATGAGATATTTAAATTAGATTGGTAATATATGTGTAGATGTGGTATGCGGGGATCGGACTCTCAGACGGATAAGGAGATGTTACACACAGTGACAGCCATGCACAAAGGCTGGCGTGGATGTTAAAGTCGAAAGGAAGTATTTTTTTTTAAGTATTTATTTGTTTTTTATGTTGATAATGATATTTTGTTACTAACTTGTAATTGTTATTTTGTAGCATTATAAGGGCAAGACCTTTGAGGAGGTTGATGCTTCTGTTCCACTGGTGTTGATCCATCAGATTGGCGGACAATGTGTCAAAAATGGAATTCAAGGGAGGAGCAAGTACAATAATATTATGATTTATTACAATAGTACTTATGATTTTTTTTTGAGATTTCATCAATATTTATATATGTATTGTCTTTTTTTCTTTAAAGGATATTACCGAGCAGCGTAACAAGCAGAATCGCGCCCATCAAAATATGACGTATCGGCGGGGGTGTACGAGTATTTATCAATAAAAGATGATTTTGTAAGTTTTTTATTTATTGAATGTAATTTTAATATCTCGCTTGATTTTTTTTCGTGCTGATGATTAAATATACAATTAATTTTTACAGGTGAAGACTCACCAGCGTGAGCCCGATCGCATGGAGTTTTAGGATGGGGAGATGTAAAGACCTTCCTGACGGTACCCAGCGGTGGTTGATGACGAAAGCAGGGATCGTTTTGTAAGTGTATCGGTCTTAGATAAATTATTTTTAATAAATTAGTTTATAATTTTTTATTTTTTGTTAATGAAATTTTTTTTTATTGTAGGAGAGGATGACACAGATGACGACTCCTTCCCTCCAGAGTGATGATGCCGCTCCTGTTTTAGCCGAGGATGCCTTCATAGCTGTCATGGGACGAGACAGGCTTGGCCGTGTTCGTTGTGCGGGTAAGGCTGAGACGCTCCGCACTTGGTACGGGAGGGGAGGGGATCGAGCTCCTCAGGCGGCTACCACACTCAGGTGCAGCAGTTGTAGGATCAAAACCAAAAAGATGGAGGAGCTGTGTGCAGAGATGAGCAGAGATCGCCAGGGAGTTAGAGGATGTGTGCAGAGAGGAGAAGGGATCGCCAAGAGATAGAGAATATGCGCATTCAGATGTCAGAGATGAGAGTCTTCATGCAGCAATTTGCTGCTCAGCCATCACATGTGTTCTCGTCCTGGGCCTGATCTGAGGTGTGGGAGTAAGCGTATGCTGTAATTATGATGATGATGATTAGATTGTTATATTTGGTGAGATATTGTATTTCTTTTGAATATGTTTATGATGTATTTTGATAATTTGTTGTGTGCATGGTATTAATGATTTAGTATATGATGTGTTTTTAGATAATTTGTGTGTGCATGGTTATTAATGATTTATGTATAGAATGTTTTGATTTCTGTATTAAACAGAAAAAACAATATAAATATTAAAATTAAAAAAAAATTGAAAGTGTAACGGCTTTCAGCCGTCTACAAAACTTATGTAGACGTTTACTAAGTCGTCTACATAAGTTTATGTAGACGGCTTAAAAATCGTCTATATAAATATTTATAGACGGCTTAAATTGTCTACATAAATATTATAGACGGCTTACAACGGTCTACTTAAGTTTTTGTAGACAGTTAGTAACCGTCTACTATCATTAAGATTCGTTAACGGCTACATAAGCCGTCTACATACAGGCTTTAGTAGACGGCTTCAAAAAACCGTCTACGTATGTTATGTAGACAGACTTTTTCGTTGACGGGCCCTCTAGACGGTTTGTAGCCGTCTACAAACCTTTGTAGACGGCTTGGGGGTTTCGTAGACGGCTTTCACCGTCTACGTATCCTATTTTCCAGTAGTGTTTTGTTATTGTGTTTTCAGGTAAGTCAGTGATGATCTTACACACACCCAACGGGAATGGACCAGAGTGATGAGCGACCTGGAGTCATAGCGATGGACTGGTCTTTAGCTTCATAGAATTTAGTTAGTATTTGCTTAGTTATCATTTCCAATGTAATTAAGTCATTGAGCCATAATTTTGGTTCTGAATTAGTGGATGTAAGAGTTTAGATGAATATCAATAAAATGAAGAGTTTATTGTAATTATTGTTCATTAGATGCTCTAATGTTTGTGATTAAATGCGCAATTTACGTTACCATACACGTTGCTCATGCCTCCCCGATTTATTCCGCTGCTAAATTGGCAGGGCATGCATGACAGAGCCCTACCGGACTGTCGCCTCACGTCAACACCTCTCCATCTCCATCTTCTAAACCAGAAGTAGGAGCAACAGTACCAACGCATCCTCTTCCTCTAATTCTAGCTTCCTCATGCTCCAACAGCAAGCTCTTGTGCCATCATCATACACTCAAGGGGAAGCACCTCCCTCCTTTCTCCCTTTGTTCATATTATTATACATGCACATGCGCCCACCATGAAACACTGTTCTCCCTTTGTTTTTAATCTTTGTAATCATCATGCTCTCCTCATACAAGCCCCAACATGGCTGCCATCATCTAGTCTTCTTTAATCAACATAATCCAATCAACAGACACACACACACACACTATTTGTGCATACACACACACACACCTAATTTTCTAGAGGTTTAAAATCCAAAAAAAGGTGAGATCTTCTCCATGTTATTCATCATATTTCAATTATTTAAGAGTTGATACTACACTTCAATTGGCTAATCCTCTTTTATTTTGTGTATTTCTTGCAAGGGTAATCAACTGAAAGCGTCTTCTACCATGGCCGATCGTGCTTCGTAGAAGAAGAAAGAACCCACATCCTCTGCGCAATCTACCTACTCTTAAAGGTATTTCTCGCGATCATCTCTTGCACTTACTACACCTCCTTCGACACCCTCGTGTGTCTGGCGATCACGATCACATATCAGGAGTTGTGCTCTGTTCTTTTTTTTCCATATTTTCTTCATATTTTCCTTGTAGTGCTTCGGAGTTGGAAAAAACGAAAAAAAGCGACACCTACACTATCTTGTTGAACCTCAGCCAAGAATACACCACTAGATACAAACCTCCAGTGGTCAACAATACACCCTGAACACCTCAGATCTTCACCCATCCCCAGGTGGAATCAAACCAGATACAGACCTCTGGCTGGTCCAACACTGACCACTCAAGTCTTCACCTCTTACCAGGTGGAACAACCATGCCTGAAACATAGGCCTTCACCTAACACCAGGTGGAACAACTCTTTAGCAAGAGTAAATGGTGCTGAAAGAATGTCTACAGATTAGATAGAAATGGCATAGATGAAAGCGTAGTAAAGAAGCCCTTTAGAAGGAATGTAGCTTGCAGCATAACGATGATGGGTTTGAATGCTAGCAAGGAAGCTCCTAAATGCATAGGAGCTAAGTAGCAGTTACTTCTATTCTTCCATGTGAGATCCTCTCCAATGAACAGTTCATCACAGTATGTAGAAGGGTTATGCGCCTTTGAATGTTGGAGTGAAAAAAAACTCTTTTGGCACTTACCGAAGCTTGAATTTTCAAAGTGTTATTTTCTGGCCAATTCTCTCTTGACATATTCATTTCACGCTCTTTGTGCATTTTTTTATAAGACATGGCACTGGGTTTTATACATGTAATGTAACCTAATTTCTATCTGTTATCACTCATGCAGATGTTTGTTAGATACAACATAGGAGAGGTAACTGTTGAGTCTTCGCATGATACAAAAATGGAAGATGTGCAGTAGACGGTTTTCTGGTCCGTGATTCCCTGTTTGGTGTAAAACCTCGTACAATACATAGTTCACATAAATGTCCTAATAAAAGATATTTTATCTGCACAGACCATAGGTCTTGTTGATTTCCTTCATAAGAATAAACAGTAAACAAGTTGTCTTTACATCCAGATGGTTGACACGTGTAAAGTACCTTTTTGCAACTTGAATTAAACAAATGAATGTGTGTCATCTTTCTGTTAAGAAGCAATATGGTCATATGAAAACTTTCAAACTAATATTCATTGCATACCATATGACAATCAAGCATGTAAGACCCCGGATTTTTTTTTTTATTCTCTTTATATATGTATGTATATGAATGGTGTGGTGGGTGTCTTCGGTGTTGTGTACTTAGCATGCGTAGTTCATTGTGCCTACCATAAGTTTTATCCTTCTTTCGAATATGAGCATGTGCGAACATCTAATATTGTATACATAGGTATGTACGTATGTATGTTATCTTGTGCGTGTGACAATTGTATACCTAATTCTACATGCATAACACCTTGGTGTATTTGTGGCATGTGTATGATTAGTTGTAAGGTTGCTCATTTGCATGGTTTAGCTAATGTGAATATTGTACTACGTACATTGCATATGCATAAAGAGTTCAAGCATGGTAGGTATAATTAGTGGTTTATATTGAAATTCTATACTCCTCAAGAATAACATGCATGTATTTTTATGATATTTAGGTGAGAATAGCCAATTGGCTAAATTATGCATGTAGTACATATTAAGGAATCCTATACATGTAATACTTAAGCAATGTTAGGTAAAGTTGGGTAAGTTAATCAAATTACCGGTGGCATATTGTACCCATCTGTTTCAATCAAATGTACATAAGTATGCTATACCAGTGTGTGTATACTATATATATATGTCAAACCAAGTGTGTGTATGAGAGGACTATTTTATCGAATGGATTTCCTAGCTAGCATAAATCATATCACCTCCTAATGATTTGAGAAGCCCTCAAAATCCTCGTCATTTAATTGTCGTGTGTTGAGTCATATTTATGTAAAATATCACATACGTACAGATAGGTGTCTACGTACATTTTATCTCAGTATGTTTATGTATGCTTATGTATGTATATAGATATTTATGTACATATTAATTAGTATAATTAATGTGCATATGGTTATATTAAATGTAAATAATTTATGTGATGAATGGTGATAGTATGTATACCCTGCTATATACATAATGCATGAATACATGCATTACATGCATAGTTTCTGCATAAATTAGGGTTTGGCCAAAGGCCACCTTGGCGTCAACTTGGCCGCCGAGGTGGAGTCAACGTCCAGACATGGACGCCAATCTGACCCAGGCGTCCAGCGATGTGGACGTCAACGTCTGACTGCATGCGTTGCAGAGCAGAAAAATCCGGGAGCAAGGTAAGGCCCCATTGGGGGATGTCCCCCAACGGATCTAAGGCTGTCTAATCGGCAGGTGAGTGGGTGAGGGGCTCTCCTAAATCCTGAACCCGAATTGGCCTCTCCCCACTTATCATTTTCACCTTGCAAGAGGAGAGGAGAAGAAAGAAACCCTAGGATTCTGTGAGAAAACCCCATTTTAGAACCCTCGAATCCGACCCCTGGAGCTGGATCTGGGAGATCTACTGCAACAAGGAGGAGGCTGAAGCAAAGGAGAAGGCTTCCATCATCCCCTCGGCGTGGAGATCACCCAGGAACCCGGAGGAAGCGATCTTGGAGGCACTTCTGCAACTTCTGGAACTGAACAAGGAGGTCTTCTTCGAGCCTAAATCCCTTGGAGAATTTTAGAGAGGGAAGTGACCTATCTATGGTGTTCCTTTATGAGTCTAGGTTGTTTTGTGATTTTTATGGATTTTTCCTCGAGTCCTAGACCCTCCATTTCACCAAGATTTAGAGCTGGGTCTGTGTTCTGCACAGACCTGGTTAGACGGCAAGGTCCCTGGACGCCTGTGATGAGATTGGAGTCCATCGACCATGCCGCTGACCTTGAGTCAGTGGCCAGAGACCGCCGCTAGTCTTTGGCTCACTGTTCTGTCCCTCTTATATATTAATTTCGATATGTGTTATGCGATGAGGATATATGGTAAAGCTATATCGTGTATATTGTTAGTTGTGGTTGTGAATGAATGTGGATGTAATGTGAATGTGGGTCCATAGTATCTTTTAACTTGTGAGCATGACTTGTAGATATTTCGCAAATCCATGTTCCATGATTAGGATTAGATGAATGTCTTGGTTGCAGTCTATTCATGAAGAATGTGGAGTCTATGTATGTTTTGCAAATTTTAGTATTTAATCATGCTTGGTAATTTGTAATTAAGCTCAGTTCGGCAAAATAAAAGCATGTAAAAATGATGTGTAGTGTTCAATCCATAGATGTATGAATTAGGGAAATTTTGTATGCTCAGTTCATGCATATGTGAAAGCTCATGTTTAAACAGCAAATGGCTAATTTGCAAAATGTGTTAGAACCATGTTAACTTAAGTTGCTAATAACATGCTAATTAGGCGTTTTAATTTCTGTAAATTCTACATAGTTCAGAAAAAATATGAAAATTTGAGTGTATGATCATGAACCCGAAAACAGCATGTGGTTAAAATTTCAGGTCATTTGGACCCGTAAATAAAAAGTTATGTGTTTCATGTAAATGTGAATAATCGTACATATGATCGTAATGTGATTAGATTTTGTGTTTAAACCCAGCATGATTAGTGTGTTTACTGTGTATTAAAACTTGAAATTCTGTAGTATCATGTTAGGGAAACAGAGATGTTAATGTGAGTGAGAAAGTGAATGAGATCAAGTGTTATGTGTAAAACTAAGTGTAAGACGGCAAATGTGTAAAAGGGTGCCTATGTGACACTGCTACCCTAGAGGCATCGGGAGCCGTATATAGAAAAGTCCCTATAGAAGGCTCCATGTGATATAAGTTGTCCCAAAGGCATTGGGAAAACCCCGGAGGTGGACAAGTACCACTGGATAGGGTGGAGAGGGCTTCTCCGGTCTGCGCAGTTACCAAGATTCACCGCTGTATTGCTAGGTGGTGAGTATGTGTATGAGTTGTGTAAGTGTTGTGTCATGTGTTGGTTATGAGTTGTGTTGAGAGCTGTGCTAAGGAATGAACACGAGCTATGAGATATGTTAGTGTCCTCTATTGGTGGTTAGGACTATGTGTCATGGCAAATTGATTAACCAATGAAAAACGAATAAAGTGTGAAATATGTGAACATGGCACGTGGTAAGTGCCCAAGATGCACGTGGTAAGTGCAATCGGTGATATGTGATAAGTGAAAGTGGAAGAGAAAATGATGTGGAAATGAGTAAATTGTGTAAGTGTGAACATGTGTACGTGTCAAATGTGTAAAAGTGAACAATGTGAATGAGTAAGTAACAAATCATGTGAAACTGAATTTTGCGAGAATGTGTTATTGGAAACCATGTGAAATTAGTAAACTCATGTTGTCATTATATGTTATGGTGGCATAAATGCCTAGAATCCATGTTAGGGAAAAATTCGTGTGAAAACGAGTGCAAGATAGCTTGATTACTTGTTCACATGATGTGTTTTATGTATTATTGTAGCTCTCATGTGTAGATTTATAGCCGTTAAACCACGTGAAATCAGCAACCTAAAGCATGTGAAAAGGGCATGTATGTGCTAAGAACATGTGGAATCCATGAATTGTGTTCCTTCATGTATGTAAAAATGTTCATGTTGGTAGCCCTCATGCCTTAGTCTTTAGAGACAAGTTTTATAAGAAATTGAATAGAGAGCATGTGATAGGTGAATTTTATTTTCAAAAATCTGAAAGCATGATTCATGTATAAATTGTAAAACTTTCATGATAGGTTGAGGCTTGATTTGACTAGTATGCTATGTGTTGCAATTGTAAATGTGCATGTAGAAACCACTAGGACTTGTAGTGTATATCAGGGTAGTGTTGCTTGCTGAGTCTTTGGACTCACTCTTGCTTCGGCGTTACAGGTTGGCAGGTATCGTGCACTAGAAGGTAGCGTGGCAAGGATCATCTTTAGAAGACTATTTTGGGGCTGTTAACAGTTGTACTTTCTTTTGCTCAAAAAGGATTATTGTATGGACAATATTTTGGACATTGTAACTCTCTTTATTTGTATTAATGTGGACATTGTCCTTCTATCTCACTATTTAGATTATGGAATGTGTGTGGTGACGGATTAAGAGTTGAGTTGTTTATTTTATTCCGCTGTACTCTATTGCTATCTAGGTACATATCAACTATCGACCAGTGTTGGGTAAATGTCCCACTGTGACGACGCCTTTATACCGATGGGGATTGGTATAATCGTACCGGTATGAAGAGGGTCGTTACAAAGCATATCTAATATGATACATGCTTATTTTTACTAAAATGAATATTACATTGTAATGCCATTGATTATTTTAACCATTTCTATATCAACACGAATAACCGAAACCGATTATTTTTGTTCATGACGAGGAAATAATCGACTAATATGTCTAGCAAATTAACCAGTTATTTGTAACTTGTTGATGAAATAACTGATTAATTATGTTTCATCATGAATCATGGTTATTCCAGTAAGCAAACAGTTAACATTAATGATAGATCTAATGAACATTAATTTGTTAATCATCCAAAACATAAGGAGGGTGTGCAACATTCTCTCCCTTTTTGGTGATTTGACAAAATAATGTGTTCATTTAGTCATCACATGATCATATGAAAATTTAAGTATTATTTTAGTGAGAGTCATTCATGAATAATCTTTCAATCCATATATGATGAGGAACAGAAATGAGCATCCATACGTCTCCCCTTTTTGTCAATATGGCAAAAAAGGGTCCACTAAAAAATAGCAAAACATATAGTTGCATAGTAGAAGTTAACAATTCTGAAAAACACAGTTTGGCCATAACAATAAAAGCATACAAGGAAAAGCATTAACGAAATGTTTGGAAAGAGTATTAAAATATATAGAACAAGTGTTTGAGCTGACTAAATCTCAATCAATTAAATAGGGAGTGAGGGATGGATCAGCTTCAGGGTCATCCTTTGAAGGAGGAGGCAGATCAAGTAGGTGAGATGTAATCAGGTAAGTTTGAGTTTCAAATGTGGAGAATTGTGGGAAATCATGATAAGATAGATTTGAACTACGAAGTCTACTTGATCTTCAGGAAGTTGTCATATTGTACCACTACATTGAGTTCGTCTCACAAGCTAAAAGTTGATCTTCGCAAGAGTCAAGTGCTGATTATATGTGATGTTGTCTCCCAACTGATTCTCTTGAATAGTTGTATTAAGATCCTTCAGTAATTACGCTCATTATGTCAAATATGGTCAAGTATCTTTCATGAAGGTAATTTTTCAATGGATATATAGAAGCTGACGCACCTGAGTTGCCAAGTTCCTGCAAATATCCAGATACAGAGGCTTGAAGATTTCTCCCCATTGGCCTTCAGTGTATCTTTCAGATTATGCAAGATAGTGACTGGCTTTCATGATGTCTATCTTACCTCTTTTGTACCATAATATAGAAAATTCAAAAGTGTAATAGAATTTCTGTCTCTGAATACTCTTTGGCTTTGAATTGTGCATATTGTCGCAATAATGCCCAATACAAGAAAAAATGATTTTAGCGACCGACAACTTCGGTCCTTATTCGGTCACTAAATTAGTGACCGAATAGTGACCGAAGTTGTTAGTGAAGAATTTTTGTCACAATATTATGTCACAAAAATTTTCGGTCGCTACTCAGTTGGTGATAATGACCGAATAGTGACTGACACATTTGGGTCGCTATCAACGACCGATTACTTCAGTTACTATTTCGGTCACAATATAGTGACCGAAATGTTCGATCACTATTAGCGACGGATCGATTCAGTCACTATTTTGGTCACAAAATAGTGACCGATATAGTGACTGAAAATGATCGGTCGCTATAATTCGAAATAGCGACCAATATAGCGACCGATAATTTCGGTCGCTAAGCGGTCTCTAATTTTTTATTATTTTTTTAAAAAATATATTTTTTAACAAAATAACCTATGCATATAATAAAAATAAAAACTATACTATGACAAATGTCAACAATAATTAAATGTCCATAAAATGTCAACAATAATAAAATGTCCATAAAATGTCCATAATCTAATACATAAAATGCCACAATAATACATAAAATGTTCATAACAATGAAAAGAAAATCATGAATCCTCGTCGTCGCCCTCCTCGTCTTTGTCTCCTCCGACGCCACTCGATGAAGGAACCTACAATAGATATATAACAATAATAAATTAAAATTAAATACTACTATAAAGAATAAATTATTTAAATTTTTAGATTTTATTTTTTTATATAATTCACTGACTTTTAAACTAAAGTAACTAGCTTAATGTGAATTCGAGCGTCGAGCTCAAACTGGGAGTCTGATTTGAACTCCGTTAGTTTTCACAAGTCACACTCATCACTCGGCCGTGCTGGAACAAATCGGAGGCCGATCGGATTAGTATTTCTAATTTGGACCCCCAAACCTAGCTAAGTTCTTCCTTTTAAAACTAAACTAACTTACTTAATGTGAATTTGAGTGCTGAGCTTAAATCGGGAGTCCGATTTGAACTCTGTCAGTTTCCACAAGTCACAATTATCGCCCTGGCCATGTTGGAACAAACCGAAGGCCAATCGGATTAGTATTTATAATTTTGGACCCCCAAACCTAGGTTCTTCATTTTTAAACTAAACTAACTTGCTGATTGTGAATTTGAGCGTCGAGCTCAAACCGGGAGTCCGATTTGAACTCCGTCAGTTTTCACAAGTCACACTCATTGCCTCGGCCATGCTAGAGCAAACTGGAGACTGATCGGATTAGTATTTCTAATTTGGACCCCCAAACCTAGCTAAGTTCTTCCTTTTAAAACTAAACTAAACTAACTTGTTTAATGTGAATTTGAGTGTCGAGCTCAAACCATGAATCCCATTTGAACTCCGTCAGTTTTCACAAGTCACACTCATCGCCCTAGTCGTGCTGAAATTAATCGAAAGCCAATCAGATTAGTATATCTAATTTGGACCCCCAATCTAAGCTCTTCATTTTTAAACTAAACTAACTTACTTATGTGAATTTGAGTGCCGAGCTCAAACCGGGAGTTCGATTTGAATTCGTCAGTTTTCACAAGTCACACTTGTCACACCAGTCATGTTGGAACAACTGGAGGTCAATCGGATTAGTATTTCTAGTTTTGGACCCTCAAACCTAAGTTCTTCATTTTTAAACTAACTAATTTGATTTCTTAAGTGCCGAACTCAAACCTGGAGTCTGATTTGAACTCTGTCAATTTCTACAAGTCACACTCATTATCCCGGCCATACTAGAACAAATCAGAGGTTTAGTATTTCTAATTTTGGACCTCCAACCTAGCTAAGTTTTTCCTTTTTAAATTAAATTAAACTAAACTTACTTACTTAATGAGAATTTGAGTGATGAGCTCAAATCGGGAGTTCGATTTGAACTCCGTCAGTTTCCATAAGTCACACTCAACGTCTCAACTGTGTTGGAACAACCCAGAGGTCAATCTGATTAGTATTTTGAATTTTGAACCCCCAACCCGACTTCAAATAGTTTCTAACTAATTAATTTGACAATTGTGTATTTGAGCGTCGAGTGCAAACAGAAAGTCTGATTTGAACCCTGTCAATTTTCATAAGTCATGCTAATTGGCCCGGCCGTGTTGGAATAAATCAGATGTCGATCTGATAGGTATTCCTTATTTTGGATGCCCAAACCTAAGTTCTAATGTTTTAAACTTAGTGATTAAAAAATTGACTGTTAGAATAGAGCAATTAAAATAAAATCAATTTACTCACATGAGGGGCCCGTGCTGATGTCGATGGCGCTGCCTAAGTAGGAATGCTAACCTGGGAGAGGGTCGGGGAGATAGCCTGGGATATAGCCTGGGAGAGCTGGGCTGGACAGCATCGAACACCTCTGTATGCATCGTGTGGACTAGACGAGACTCCAAACCAGAGATCTCATCTCGAATGAAGCCCATCATCTCACTGGGAGAAGTACTTGGAGCACTAGGTGTGGTGAATGCACTAGTCGCCTGTGAGCCTAAACTCAAGGCACCAGATAACATCTTGCTCGTGTCCATACTGTGCCCAAAACTATACACATATGGCCTTTCTTTGGGGCACTAGATGTCGCAACCCATACCTCAAGATCTAACTGTGGCTGCTCCTCCTCCCCGATGTACTTCTCTGTCATCTGCTGACTATACAACTCCTGCAAAAATAAAATTGATAATTTAATATTAATCTGTAACGAGAAAAAATAAATAGTGAATAGACTGTAAATACTTACCGCAACCTCTTGGGCTCTGTCGCTAATGTACTGAGCTGTCCCCTTTTTCTTATGTGTCTTATCAAACACCTCTTGAAATGTCGGAGGCCGTTTTAGCTCCTTTTCCTATTTCACATAAAAACATTACATAAATGAGTACCTATATAAATAAAATATATCACAAACGGACATATGACTTACCAATCTAGACTGATGGGTCACAAAGGAGACGGACCCACTTGTTTGCTTGTTGGCCTCTGGATTGGCAGCCTGATTCACTTTCATTGTTGTGGAGGTTTCTTGCCATCTCTCTATGGCCATATGTTGCACAAACCTTGTCAGTAGTCTCTCCTCATCCATGTCGGTATGCGCACACTCCAAAGAGTCGGATCTGGACTCTGACAAACTCTCTATGCATTTTTTCTCGCATTATACAACAGATGTTTAAAATTTGATCGGGCGGTGGTCGTCCATACTGATCGGACTGTGCCTCGTCTGAAGGACACATAAATCGATGATTGCTCTGTACAGATAAGAGTTAGTTTACTGAATATAGGAGTAAGAAAACAAATAAATTATAATAAGAAATTACACACCATGAATATCTGATACAATAACTCCTGGACGTCCATCGGGAAATCATTGAATCTATGAATAGGCCCAGGAAAGTGTGCTTGAATTGGTCTTGTGATGAATTGAGATGCTTGGGCAGTCTCTATTTTATCCCTATAATTATGTAACTTGTTATAATAAATTATGAACTAAATATATCTCCTTAATAAAAGATACATATAATTTATTACATACCCATTTATCCAGACCTCCCGCAGAGTGCCATAATAAAATTGCCTCCCCCCTCCTGTAGACTGACAGCATCCTCTGCCTCTAGCATTGTAGATACACCTGCCAAAAAAACTGGAGGTGCGGAAGCACTCGGTCCTGGACAAAAATTTGACAAACAGAAGCAATGTATAAGAATATAAAATGTTAAAGAATATAAATAACAACTATACAAATACTTACAAATTTAAATATACGTATTTGCTACCGTAGGAGGAGGAGGCGTAAACTGACCTGAGCCTATAAGAATTTTAATGGCATAAATAACACAAGTGAATCAATGCACAAAGAAACTACAACTTTAAATATACATACATGTCGCCAGAGAGGAGGCACAGAAGAAGGACCAAAAGCTGTAACAATTTAAATGTCATAAATAATATGTATAAATAATGCATAAAGAAAATATAACTTTAAATATAAAATGTTAAAGAATATAAATAACGACTATATAAATACTTATAAATTTAAATATACATACCTGCTACCGTATGAGGAGGAGGCGTAAACTGACCCGAGCTTGTAGAATTTTAATGGCATAAATAATACAAGTGAATCAATGCACAAAGAAACCACAACTTTAAATATACATACCTGCTGCCAGAGGAGAAGGCAGAGAAGAAGGACCAGAAGCTATAACAATTTAAATGACGTAAATAATATGTATAAATAATGCACAAAGAAAAATACAACTTAAAATATAAAATGTTAAAGAATATAAATAATGACTGTACAAATACTTACAAATTAAAGTCACATACCTGCTACCGTGTGAGGAGGAGGCGTAAACTGAGCCGAGCCTATAAGAATTGTAATGTCATAAATAATACAAGTGAATCAATGCACAAAGAAACTATAACTTTAAATATACATACCTGCTGCCAGAGGAGGTGGTACAGAAGAAAGACTAGAAGTTGTAACAATTTAAATGACAAATAATATGTATAAATGATGCACAAAGAAAATTGCAACTTTAAATGTACATACCTGAGGCCACAGAGGACCCCTCCCACTACTCAGCCTCCTTCCAGAACTAGAGCCCGATCGTGCTCCACGCACCATATCTTTATAGGGAACATCAAAATTCATGTTCATTAGTCAATTGCTTATATTGAAAGTGGGCAACTTTAAATATGCTGAATAGTTGTGAAAACATTCTACCCATTTTCAAAATGATATCCATTTCCTCCTCAGATGATGAGGATATATCTAATTCAGCCCCATCTTCATCATCATCTTCACATTCATCACTGGTATATTCCTCCTCCTCATCAGAATCTTCACCAGACACCTGACCTACATCAATATCTGTTAGCCTTCCACTACTCCCTTTTATCTCATGTGGATCAACTTCTTCGACCTCATTTCCTTTAGACAAGTAAATTGGCTCTTCATATTCGTCTACTCCAGTATGAACTGTCAACTCTACATCTTCAACCAAGTCTTCTTGAAAGAATTTGGCGTTGACCTCTTCAGGTGTCTGATCAGTCATGTCCAGTTCATAATCAGAGAATAGTCTTGACCTAACTCTGCAAACTGCCCACCAATCATTTCGTTCTTTGTTCGTAGATGATGGATAGCTTGTATAGTACACTTGTTGGTCTTGTGTGGCTAAAATGAAAGGCTCATAAGTATTCAATTTGGACTTATGTTTAAGCTCGACAATCCCATGCGTTGTGTCATGTCGAATGGAATTTGGATCAAACCAATGACACTTGAACAAGAATATATGATTGTCTTGTCCTAGATATTGCAACTGTAAGATCTCCTCTACAATACCATAGTAGTCATATTCATTTTCATTGTACGTACTTCCTTTAACACATACGCAGCTGTCCATAGTAGACTTACTATGCCCATAGTCTTTTGTGTGAATCTGTACCCATTCACAATAAATCCAAGATAGTTCTGTGCGATTTTCGATGGGCCATAAGCTATCTAATGAACTGTTTCATCAATAATTAAACCTTGTTCAACCTATGTATAGAGAAGACTAGTTAAAAAGTGAATAAAACTTATCTTCCGTACTCTTTGAGCATGTACACTTACGCATTTTCTTAGCCATAAGGCCAATGACTTCTCTCATTCTTTTTCAACCTTAGAATCACTGTGATGTGAATTTCTTTGAATTATTTCTGAATCAAATTATCTGCAATATGAATGGAAGACCACCTTCAATAGCTAGAAGAAGGGCAAAGAAGTTATATACACAATAAATTGTGAGTTTAGGACTTACTCAACATAACACTCAGCTTAGCACAATTTAAAAGAATATGTATCTCTGCGGCGCATAACTCTCTGTCATCGAGCATGCGAGTTGAAGAACATTCGAACGCACATCCAGGATGATTAAATATGGAGAGTCGATCTGTACACATAGATTCCCCACCATCATCATTACATGGAGGTTGAGTACAACGAGTTTGTATGTTTACTTCAAAGTACATCGAACAAAAGTTCGAGATTTCTTCCATAATGTATGCCTCAACAATAGAACCCTCCACTTTTGCTTTATTTCGGTTTGTGCCCATTAACTCATGTATGAACCTTTTAGGATAGCTCATCTCTTATTTTTACTTAATGAGTTTCAATTTATTCACAATTTTTTTAATTTAATTTAATTTTTCTCAATTTAAAATTGAGAGTTGCTACAGCTGAACACTGATTCGCAACTGTCAATGTCATCGCATTTCTCATTCCGATTGGTGCTTGTTCCGATTGTAGTCTGTATCAATTGATGGTTGGCATATCGATTGGTCTAATACGCGATGGGTAGGTCAGACGCGATTCACGTATCGATTCCCATCCTATTCTGATTGGTGAACCATATCGATTGATGACCAACAAAACATTATTAAACGTGTCGTATATGGACATCACGATTATGAACTTCCATAATTCTCAATAATTTCCTTATTTTATTTTTGGAAATGCTTGTTACCTTTTCTGAAACGTGTCAGGAACCCCCGTCGCGATTATACATTCCATATTTGACATTTGGCAAGTTTCCATAAACAAAATTCAGAAATTACTAAACGTGTCGATCATGTCCATCGCAATTGAGGGTCATAATCTGATTTTGATTGAAATTCCTTGAACGCGTCTACTCAGGTCGTCGCAATTAAACTTTAAGTGCGACCATTGTGTCCGTCATGATTTACATTCATTGTCCACCTCGGATTTCGAGCATGTCTCCTATATATACATCCCATGTCTTGTCGTTCCCAAGGTTGGAGCCCCCAGAGAATTCCCACATCCAGTGAGTTGAGAGAGAATCTCAAGACGAAGCCCTACCAGACTTCCGCCTCAAGCGCGTCAACACCTCTCTTCTCCATCATCTGAACCAGTAGCTCTTCAGCGCCTCTACATGTAATGACCCTCTTTATACCGGTACGATTATACCAACCCTCATCGATACAAAGGGCGCCGTCACAGTGGGACATTTACCCAACATAACACAGTAGGTCAAGATGTACATAAATAACAAAAGGAAGTACAGCGGAAATAAAAGACAATCTGTTCTATCATCATGCACACATTCCACAGTCTATGTAGTAGCAATAGAACTAAACTCATGTCCACAATTGTACAAGTCCATATAAATAACATTGTCCACATACTAGCAAATGAAAAGGTAGTCTAAGTAGAAAATCTCCACAAGTGCAGCTACTCCTCTCGCTCGGAGTCGCTCCTCACTATGTCCTCCTCTAGCACAGGGACACTTGTCTCACCTATATGTTAAAGCAAGTATGAGTCTTCCAAAAAGACCCAGCAAGCAACTTATTGGCACATCCTTACACATATCACATGCATGCTAATCCCTTAAACAATATGAGCAATACATGGCACATGATTCATGTCAAATATACAAATACACATGAATAACCTATAGCATGCTTTCTACACATGGTCTTTTAACTTGATTCAATGAATCAATTTCAATTCATATAATCTCATTTTTCTAAACAATTAGATCATGGAATTTAGCACAAAATAACTAGCAATCTTAGCATGATGTCTAACATTTTTCACATGCTTTTATAACACATATCCACATCTTTTACTTGCTGTTTTAACATAATTAAAACACATGCACATGGTTTCACATCCTTTCACATGGTATCACATTAACACAACACTATCACATGATCACATTTCACATTTACACACTTTTCACACTTTTACACATTTAATTTGTTGTGACACATAGTTCGAGCCACCATAAAGAAGGACACACATTCACATAACACATACCCGTCACCTAGGCAATATAGTGACGAATCTTGGTAACTGCGCAGAACCGGGAGAAGCCCTCTCCACCCTAACCAGTGGTACTTGTCTACCTCCAGGATTTCATCCTGATGCCCATAGGATATCACATACACAATGAGTCTACCCATAGGGACTTTTCTATAGTACGGCTCCACATCTTTCTATGGTAGCAGTGTCAATTTCGGCACATAATTCACTTAAACACATTTCTACTTAATCACATGATTTACATTATTACATGCACCATTGGTCCATTCATATGCACATCTTTCAAACATATAAATCTTAGTTTATAGAACTTAACATGAATTTTCACAGTGACAAACTAATCATAACAGTACCTATACATGCTGCAATCATTGGAATTTACATTATCTAAATCAAACATGCTTAACATGGCTTTAATACACTTTTAAAAATGCAAACATTACCTACATATATCAAAATAGTACCAAATTTTAATTACAAACCCTACATAGGTAATATGTGAGATGACTAATTTTTCAGAATTTTTGCATTAGTAAAACTATTTTTAACATTTTATACATATTTCATACAATTTTAACAAGATATTTCCTTTAACATGATAGACACCAAAACAATCAATTCTCATAGGTTTAAATCATGCAAAAAGTAACCTAAGTTCATGAAAATTCTCTGAAACAATAACATGCAGTAAAACTATTTGTTCAGAATTAAATACTGTCAAATCATGCATATTCACTCATAACAGAGATTATATTAAATAATAACATAATCAGAAATCCAACATAAAATCATGGGTTGACCCTATGACAGTACCTGAACATTCACAAATTTTACAGCATGATCAGACATCCAAAAATCTAGAAATTATCACGCACAGATCAAGATCACAATTCTGTAAAACATGAAGAACTTGGCGGCAAGGGTCTGGCCGTCAAGATGGGTTAACGGCACAATATGTTGCCGTCAACTCAGGAACTTGGCGGCAACAAGGTTGCCGTCAACCTTCTGTCTGCAGAAAGTGCAGACCGAACTCCATAAAAGAGAGAATTTGGGGGTCCAGGATAAGAAATAAAAATTCGTAAAAATACTTAGACTCTAGGGGACATGTCTAGGGATGATACCCCTAAGCTACTTGCCTGAAATAAAATCTCTAAAGATCAAATTTGGCGATGAAGCCCTCCTCAGCCAAGCCAAGAAGGTGTTGTCTCCAACTCCAAATCCAATCTTAACGCTTGAATAGATGGCCTCTTGGAGTCGAGGAAGCTTCTTCAACTCCAAAAGCACCTTCTAGTCGAAGAAGATCGCGGGAGTAACCTCCCAAACGCCGGATCAAGCCTCACAAAGTTCTGTTTTTCTCTCACCGAACCCTAGATTTTTCCTCTAAACCAAGGGACCTAACCTATCCGAATACTTAGGTTATATAGGTTAAGAGTCAGGATACGCCTAGCATTAGGAATCCTGACCATTGAGGATTGGGTTTCCTAATTAGATTCTAAAGAAAACACAGGCGTTTCAGATCTGGAATCCCAAACACAGCCAGAGAAGTAAACAGTCACTTTGCTGTCATTAACAGGAAGTAGACATCAACTGATCTGGACATCTATATCCTCTGGCCATGCAGTCAACAGCACACAAGTTTCCGTCAACCTGCTCTTAACGTCAAGTGATGTTGACGTTAACCAGGGATTTCGGGCAGAACATAAACACATCAAACAAGCACACATGCACAGAAATAAATAAACATACTATGTATAGAAAATAAGTAAATATCATATGCACATAATTAAATAAACATAATATGAACAAAATTTGAGGGCCTTACACTACATCCTCTTCATCAAGCAGCAGACATCCTCTTGCGCCATCAACTCCAAGGGGAAGCACCTCCCTTCTCTTCTATTGTTTATTCTTTGTTCATGCACATCTCCTCCTCATAGCTCCCACCGAGAGCATCAAATACCTCCTTCCAACCTTTTTAATTCTACTTTTAATCATCTCCTCCAAGCCCAACGTGGCTGCTGCACATATCTTCTTTTAATTCTACTTTTAGTCAACATCCTCATCAACACACACACATACTCTTCATGCATGCACACATGACTATTTTTCTAGGGGTTTAAAAGCCACAAAAAGGTGTGTTCTCTTCCGTGCTCTTCATATTCTTTCAACTATTTGAGAATTGATACTACACTTCATTTGGCTAATCCTCCTATTCTTTTTTTGTGCCTTTCAAGGGTAATCATAAGAAGAATCCTTCTACCACGGTCGGTCGTGCTCGTAGAAGAAGAAGCAGACCCATAATATCTTCCGCGCAATCTCCCCGCTCTCAAGGTATTCCGCGATCATCTCTCTTTTGCATTTACTGCACCTCTTTCGATACCCACGAGTACCTGGTCATCGCGACCACATCCGGGAGTAGAGCTCCACCCACATTTTCATTTCCTTCTTTTCTTTATTTTCTCCTATTTTCTCATTATTTTTATTGTGGATGCTTTCGTAGTTCGAGAGAACAAAAAAGCAGGATCTACAATCAGTAGCACCAAAGATTATGTCATCCACATATATTTAAATTATTATAAAATTGTTATTATGATGTTGATAAAATAAGTGATATCTACCTTTCCACGCTTGAAATCATGACTAATTAAGAAATTGCTTAATCTCTCATACCAAGCTCGAGGAGCTTGTTTGAGTCCATATAAAGCTTTGTGCAGTAAATAAATATGATTGGAAACTTAGAAACCTCAAAACCTTCAGGTTGCTCAACATAAACATTTTCTTTAATAAATCTATTTAATAAAGCACTCTTGACATCCATCTGAAATAATTTAAAATTCGAAGCACAAGCGATGGCAAGCAAAGATTGCTTCTAATCTAGAAATAGGAGCATAAGTTTTATCAAAGTCTCTGTCTTCTTTGTGAATAGCTATTAGCAACCAAACGGCCCTTGTTTCTAGTTATATTCCCTGATTCATCCATTTTATTCTGAACACCCACTTAGTGCCAATAATTAGATGGTCGTTGGGTCTAGAGGCAAGTTCCCACACTTGGTTCCTATGGAACTAGTTAAGTTCTTCTTACATGGCTATTATCCAGTGTTTGTCTTTTAAGACATCATTGACTGATTTCGATTCAAACTGTGAAACTAGAGCTAAATAATCACAATAAATGGTCTTACTCCTTGTGAGGACTTTTCTAAATGGAACACCAATAACATTTTCTTTCGGATGATCCTTAGTAAACCTCATTTCCTTTGGCAATTTAGAATCTGGCTGATAAGTTATTTGAAGCTTCTCAATAGGAAGTTCTTCTTCCTTGTCACCATCAGGTCCTTCTTTGCATATTTCCTCTGCAAAATCATCTTCACAAGAATTCTTTCCTTTCTTAGGGGGTTAGTCTCATCAAATACAATATGAATTGTTTCTTCCAAGTAGAGTTCTTCTATTGAAAACACGAAAACCTTTGGGTTTAGAAACATACCCGAGGAGTATACCTTCATCACTTTTGGGACCTAGCTTGCCTAGATCATTCTTGCCATTGTTGAGTATCAAACATTTACATCCAAATGGCCTCAAGTGACTGATATTTGGTTTCTTGTTTCTGTAGAGCTCGTATAGCGTTTTCTTCAAAATTAGTCTGATCATGGCTCGATTGATAATATAACATGATGTACTTATAGCCTTAACCCAGAAATATCTTGGTAAAGAATATTCAGTGAGCATTGTTCTAGCCATATCTATGAAAGTACAGTTTTTCCTTTTTGCCACACCGTTTTGCTATGGAGTTCTAGGTGCAGAGAAATGATGTTCAATTCCTTCTTTGTTGCAGAAGTTTTGAAATTCATGGTTCTCTGACTTGTTTTCCAGGAATCAACCCAAGTAAACCTTGAATAGTCGTTAACAATAACATATCCATAGTTTTTGCCACTAAGGTTGGTTGTTCTCATTGGACCAAACAAGTCCATATGCAGTAGCTCCAAGGGTTGTTGTGTTGTAACCACATTCTTGCTTTGAAAGCTACTCTTCACTTGATTTCCATTGATGCACAGACTACAAATGTATTTGCTTCTGAATTTTAGCTTAGGAAGCCCTTCCACAAGTTGATACTTATGTAGTTTTTGAATTATTCCTTGACTTGCATGCCCAAGCCCTCTAGACAAAGATCTATGACATATTTCCTTTGAACTAATAGACACACATCTTGTTGCTTCAACTCATCCAGATCAATTACAAACATGTTTCTCTCCCTTCTAGCATTAAATGTTACTTCCTTTGAACCGGGATGGGTAATGATGCATCTGTCAGCCTTGAATTTTATATCATGGACTTTGTCGCATAAATGACTTATGCTCATTAGGTTATGCTTGAGTCCTTCGACATATAGAACCTATCAATAACACTGATTCTATGGATTCCAATTGATCTGATTCCTGCTACCTTTCCTTTGCCATTATCACCATAGGTTTACTGTACAGCCTTCTTAGCTGATAAAGAGATAAATGTTTGACATTCACCTGACATGTGCCTGGAGTACCCACTGTCTAGATATCATTTGGTTTTGGTTGTTCCAGCACCAACTTGCAAGGAAATTACTTAAAACTTTTAGGTACCCTGTAACGACCCTCCTTATACCGGTACGATTATACCAATCCACGTCGGTATAGAGAAACCCATCATAGTGGGACATTTACCCAACGCTAACACTAGATTGAGATGTACACAAATATTGGAATAGAATAGAGGAAAGTAAAATAGATATTCAATCTTATTCCATCACCATCATTATATCCACAATCCATATAGCATAAAGAAAGTACAAATGTCCACATAATACAACTCAAAGATAAACACATTGTTCATATGACATACATCACTTAATGATTACATACTTGTGAAAAATGAAAGTACAATGTCGAAATCTCCACAACACAAGCTACTCCTCGTGCTCGGAGTCGCTCCTAACTATTTCCTCCTCGAAAGTGGAGACACATGTCACACTGTACGCCGAAGCAAGTATGAGTCTAATAGACTTAGCAAGCAATCCATGTACAACATCCATACACATATCATATGCACATGCTGACTTTTAAAGATAAGGAGTAACACATGTTGCATGCTTTATACAATCTAAACTACTATACATGGAAAAACTTATAGCAATAGAACACATGATACATGCTTATAACATTAAATAATATCACTCACATTCCTACACATGCTTATTATGTATAACATGTAACATGATTTAACAATTCAACATTTTTCATATTATGGTACAACTCTACTCATCTAGAACATGGAACTAAGCATAAAGTAATTAGCAACCTAGCATGGGTTCTAATCATTTTCATATGCATTTAACACCAACATACATACCTTTTGCTTGCTGTTTGACATGAATTAAACACATTCATATGGATTTACACTTATTCACATGCTAACACATTCATTTAACAATTTCATATTCCACATCTTTCACATTTCACATAATCATATACACATATTCACATTTTACACTAGTTTCTGTGACACATAGTCCAAACCACCACTAGAAGGACACACATATTCACATTCACATACCTATCTAGGCAACACAGTGATAGATCTTGATTAACTGCGCAGAACCGGGAGAAGCACTCTCCACCCTAACCAGTGGTACTTGTCCACCTCCAGGATTTCATCCTAATTGCCCATAGGATATCACACACATTGAGCCTTCCCATAGAGACTTACTACGGTACAGTTCCACAGCCCTCTATGGTAGCAGTGTCACTAACGGCACAACTTACACATTTCACTTTAATCACATATTTACTTACACTATTCACATGCACTAATCATTTCATGCTCATGCACTTAAGCACACACACATGTTTCAGTTTTTTCTAACATGATGCTACTGGTCACAGTACTAAACAATTCATACCACAATCTTAATCATGTTGTAATCATTGCATCATACAATAACTAAAATTAATATGCTCAATTTGGAAAATATTCATTGTTAAATCAACAACTATACTTACTGTCATCCAAACAGAACAAAAATTTTATCACAAGTTGCAAACAGATAATACATTATGTGCTCAATTTTTTAGCTTTTTTGGATTTGTACACTAATTATAATAATTAAAACAGGAATTTGACTATCAGTCCAAGTAGAGTGACTAGTTAATTTCTAATCCAGACAAGTAAAAATTATAATGTCCGGTCCTTTTCTATCCCAGAATTAATTTTCGATCCAAAATAGATAGAAAACGTGAAGTGTGGTAATAGATAGGAGATGGTATACCAGAAATATCCTTGGTAGTTGATGAATATTACATGACTTGCCATTATATTTAATTTTAAGTCCTCTGCGTGTGGGGTTTGGGGTTTTAAGAAATCTAAAAAAATTCAAATCTCCTAACAACAGTTGGCGTCTTTGGTAGTTGATTTTGTACAATAAAATTACTCAAATAATTTTATTCAGTGGATCAGTCAATAACATCATTCGACATCTTTTTAGATTTAAATTTTAAAAATAATTAAAAATGTAAAAAATCAGATCCGCCACTTTCCCCACACGTGGTGTCTATAATTACCAGCACAAGGTGATGGAGATGGTCATAAGAATTTTTTTTTTTTTTAGATTGAACAGTGTAGGGAACGCCCTTCGTCTCCTTCTTCAGAACACAGCGCAGACTTCGGTTGGCTTAAGGGGTTTAGGGGTACATTGGGGTTTTAAGAAATAATGACTTATGGTGTTGGTCTCTTGGATTGGAAATTAAAAAGTTGACAGTGAAAGGACTTAAACTTTCATTTTTTGGTATTTGGATTGAAAATTAATTACCCACTCCTAATTTGGATCGGTAATTAATTTTCCCTAATTAAAATAGATATCATACATTTTCACTCAGAAATTCATTTAGCATGGTTTACATTCATACAGTCAGTTCTAGCATTTCAGAAACCTGAAAATAGTCATCATGCTATCACGTAAAATTTATGAAATCCTAACTCACACAAAACTATTTTTACAAGATAAACAGGGTCATTTATACTCACAGTTCAATTACAGAAATTTTAATAATTAACACAAATAACAGAAATTCGGTACCTCCTCATGATATGACCTACTCTCTGTACTTGACCACATATAAAATTACAGCATGCATAGACTACTACAAGTCCAAATACAATCACACAATGTAAAGATTAGGGTTCTGTGAAACCCAGATGAACTCGGCAGCACACAGGTGGCCGCCAACAGGGGTTAACGGCACCAAAAGTTGCCGCCGACCAGGGACCTTAACAGCAGCAAATGTTGCCGTTAAGTTCTTGTCTGCAGAAGTGCGCACAAAACACAGTGAATGGGGGTTCCAAGATACGAGGAAAATTCGGTAAAAATACCTGGGACCTACTAGACATGGGTATGGACGATGTCCAATGGTTACTTGCCTCTTAAAAATTTGCTAGATGGAATTATTTGTCGGAGAAGCTCTCCTTGGCCAAGCCAAGAAGACGCTCTAAATCCTCCCAGATCCAGTTCTGTGATGATGCTGGCTGCACACCGAAGTCGGGGAAGCCTTCCTCTATGATCAATGTTCCTTCTAGTCGATGTAGATCGCCGGAAGATGCACCAAGTAGTCGGATCAGAGCCCCCAAAGTTCAGCTTTCGCACAAGTTTCTAAGGTTTTTCACAAAGAGCCAAAGGGAACCTAATCCGGCCAAAGAGGGTGTTTTTATAGAGCAAGGGGTCGGGTTACGCAATAGATAGGGTATCCTACCGTTGGAAGCCAGTTTCCAAAATCGGAGCCGAAAGAATTGCGGTCGTTTCTGGATCTAAAACCGCAAAATTTTGGGGAAATAGATGTCTGCATTCCTGGCCGTCTACTGAGAGTTGGCATCCATCGACCTGGATGTCGACTCTCCATTAACGTCCATGCATGTGACGTTAACATGTACTTCGGCCAGAATACAGAAATGACTAAATCATACATACACACTATATACATATACATATATTATATAATGTATAACTTAAACACCATATATACAATGTAAATAAAGCAACATATACATGATTGACAATCATATACATATGTACAACATTATTTAATATAACTTATACAGAATTAAACACATATATATATACACATATATATATACATATACTTCTATATACACATGCACATAACTATATACACAAAGCAACTCATCACTACATGACACAGTCTAATTAAGGAGCAAAATCCGAGGGCCTTACATACCCAATCTTTATTGGGTCCTTCATGGTTACTGTTCATACTTGTGTTTTCTTTTTTTTTTCATCGTCCATTCTTAAAACTCTTAGGATAGTTCCATTTGTTATGTCTAAGCTTTCCACAATTTTGACAGGGGTCATTTATATTGGTTTGTTCTTTGACAAACTTTGGAGTTGGATAGACCTTAGGATGTTTTATATTTTCTTCATTTTCAGGTGGAATATATCATATTCCCCTTTTCTTACGATTATGAGTTTGGCTTTCTAATATCATTCTTAAGTTCTTTCTTCTTGTTGAGAACTTATTGACAGTGTGTTTTAATCGGTTATTTTCTAAATTAACCGGTTAATTTCACTATCATTGTTATTTGTTCTTTCTTAATTCCAGAAGATTCTCCAACTTCTCTTATGGTTTCGGACTCTTCAGTTTGCCAATGTTTTAGCAAGTTTTAGTTGATTATATTCTGTGATTAATTTATCAGTCTATGCCCAAGTGCATTCTTCTGTTATGTCTTCTACTTTCTTGATTAACTGATTATTTTCTTCTGTTAATTTTCTTACTTCTTCAAATAATCAATTATTTTCATCAAGAGTTTTTGTGACTTTTAAGTCTTTTAAATCATGATAAGTTTTCTTGAAGTTTTCAAAATTATTTGAAGGCATCTTCCAGAGAATAATCATCATCATTTTTTGTGAAAGAATCATAAGATGAAGGGAAAATAATTAAGAGTCTCTATCAGATGTTTGACTTATTTTCTAGTCCCGGCAGAGTTGTAACTCATTACAGTAAGTGTTATCCCCTGTTAAAGTATACATTAAACTTTGTTACAGCAAGGACCTCCCTGTTATAGTATACGTTAAGCTCAGTTACAGCAAGGAACTACTTATTACAGTCATGGACTCCTAATTAATTTTCCCTAAGAGGAATCAAATAGTACCTAATCATTATCGGCCATCAAGGCCAGATTTGCCTTGTCTCCTTCTTCTTTTAATTCTGAGCAAGATGGTTGCTTAGAGTCTTCATCATCCCAAGTAGCCATTGTCTTTTGTCCTGAATACCTTTTATACTTAGGAAGTTTCTTCCTTTGGCCTTGTTGTAGCTTTCCTTCTTTTTTAGTTTGGGACAATCAACCTTCAAGTGTCTCGGTTGTTGCATTCATAGCAAACAACTTGACCTATTCTAGGAGTTTCTTCCTTATTGAATTTTTTCTTTCCAAATCTTTGAGAAGCAATTTTTTCTTTCTTCCTATGTAGGATCCTTTGAAGCCTTCTAAATAACATGGCCAGCTCATCTTCTTCATTTTGAGATGTTTGGCTGAGTCTTCTTCTTCCAAGCAGCTAACTTGAAGGGCATTACTTTTCTTTTGGATGTTCATCCATCTTGTTGACTTATGTGACACTCGTGTGCCATGAGTGATCTAATCCTTTTTTCTATGCTTAGCCTTTTCAGATCTTTTGCTTCTTTAATGGTCGTCACTTTAGCTATCTACAAGGTAGGAAGAGAGAGAAGTAATTTTCTAATTAAATCATAGGTAGGGAGAGTCTTACCTAGTGCTGTTAGACTATTCGTCGGTTAGCGTGAGCTTGTCCCATGTTTCTTTGACTTTACTTGTGCCTTCATGGGTTAGCATAAGCTTGTCCCATATTTCCTTAGCACTTCTGCAAGCCAAAGCACAGTTGAACTCCTTCTTGAGATTGCACAACAAAGTATGTTCCTTGCTCTTGCATTTAAGGACAATTTTTCTTTGTCTTCCTTGGAGAACTCTGATGTTCCTTCCTTGAGGGTGACTTTTATGTCTTCCTTTGCAATGACATTCCACAAATTGTAGCTTTGACTCTACAAAAATACTTCCATGTGTGTTTCCTAGTAAGCAAAGTCAGTTCCATCAAAGAGAGGTGGTCTGTTAATAGAATCACCTTCACCATGAGTGTCGTCCATAGCATAATCTTTTCTCTTTGATTGTGAGACCTCAAAATATGAGAAACGTGGCTCTAATACCACTTGTTTCCCAAGCTATAGAGACCTCGAGAGGGTGAATAGGTCCTAATCGTGATATTATAGTATATTTGTTGATTTAGCAGGATATAAGTCTTATCTACATAGAGATAAAAGCAACACAGTCAAGTTTGGTTGATGTGTAGAGTTTAGATGCGATAATTAGATAAGTAAAACCATTCACACAAGCACACATACTACATAGCTATTTATCTTGGTTCGGTGTTGATCAACAAAACACCTACGTCCAGTCCTCAAGGGAAACAACCTTGAGACTTTTGCTATCTTGTTGAACCTCAGCCAAGACTACACCACCGGATATAGACCTCCAGCCAATCCACAATACACCCTGAGCACCTTATGTCTTCACCTATCACTAGGTGGAATCACACACCAAATATAGACCTTTGATGGGTCCAACACCTAACCACTCAAGTCTTCACCTCTTACCAAGTGGAATAACCACGCCTAAAACATAGTCCTTCACCTAACACCAGGTGGAACAACTCCTTATCAAGAGTAAATGGTGCCTGAAAGAATGTCTATAAATTAAACAGAAATGGCACAAATGAAAGCTCAGTAAAGAAACCCTTTAGAGGAATGTAGCCTACAACAAATGATGATGGGCATTGAATGCTCAGCAAGGAAGCTCTTGAATGTGTAGGAGCTGAGCAGCAGTTACTTCTATTCGTCTAGGTGAGATCCTCTTCAATGAATGGTTCATTGCAGTACGTAGAAAATGTTGGACGCCTTTGAATGCTGGAGTGAAAAATCTCTTTTGGCGCTCACCGAAACTTGAATTTTCATAGTGTATTTTTTGGGCTATTCTCTCTTGATATATTCATTTCATGCTCTTTGCGCATTCTTTTATAATACACAACACTGGTTTTATACACATAACCCACCTTCTATTGTGTTCTCTCATGCAGATGTACATTAGATACAGCATAGGAGAGGTAATTGTTGAGTCTTCACATGATACAAAAATGGAGATGTGTAGTAGATGCTTTTTTGGTCCGTGATTCCCTGTTTGGTGTAAAACCTCGTACAGTACGTAGTGCACATTAAATGGATCTGTAAAAGAGATTTTATCTAGACAGACCAAAGGTCCTATCTAATTTCCTTCGTAAGAATAAATAGTAAACAAGTCATCTTTACGTCCATATGGTTGACACGTGTAAAATGTCTTTTTGTAACTTGAATTAAACAAATGAATGTGTGTCATCTTTCCATCAAGAAGCAATACAGTCATATGAAAACTCTCAAATGAATGTTCATTGTATATCATATGACAATCAATCATATATTTATATAATACATGCTTATTTCTACTAAAACTAATATTACATTGTCATGCCATTGATTATTTTAAACATTTCTGTATGAACACAAAATAACCGATTATTTTGTTATGACCAGTAATCGATTAATATGTCTAGCAGATTAACCAGTTATTTGTAACATGGTGATGAAATAACCTATTACTTTATGTTTCATCATGAATCATGGTTATTCCAGTAAGCAAACATTTAACATTAATGATAGATCTAAATGAACATTAATTTTGTTAATCATCCAAAATATAAGGAGGGTGTGCAACATAACATACACATAGGGGCCAAACAACATGGATGCTCCCCCTCTGATCATCAAATAAAATCACTATTTAACAACCCTAAGGAACCAAACAAGTGATGGAGGGGAAAGAGAAAATGACCTCATTGATGCCAAGCCACCTAGAACCATGACAAAGATCAACCCCTCCAATGTAGATCCACCAATAAAGACGCTAAGGGAACACACCAAAGCTAATTAGGACCACAATGTGGTCAGTTGGACCAGTTGAGAGATTAAATTAACATTCAGCCAAAAAGAGGGACAAAGCTAAACCACATGGGAGAAGGGGCTAGCACATGAAAAGGGGTAAATATCTATTCAAAAATGCATATAAGATGGATGACACATGATAGCTTACAATTTGTACCATGCTAGCATGAAGGGGGACGATGGGTCCCAACACAACAACTTTGTCTCCAAGCTCATCAACCTACCGACAGAAAGGGGGAAGAGGGGGTTCAAATACAAACGAGAATGACGATGGTAGGACAAGCCAGTTTTACAAACTCTTGTTACAGATTCACTTACAGTTGTCAGCAGGGAGGGTTGGATGGATGGTCCAAATTTGCCTACCTCTACCTTCTATAGAGCAGCTGGGAGGTGTGGATTGTGACTTTATCCCACAAAGAAAATATGAAAATAAAAGGATAAAGGGGGAGCGCAAATCCGGACTTCTACGCACGGCCGGCCATGGTAGAAGATTTCTTTTGATGATTACCCTTAAAAGAAACATAACAAAAATTCAAAAAGGGTGGATTAGCCAATGTGTGTAGAAATCAAATTCTCAAACAAAGATGATCATGAAAAGCATGGAAAATAAGACACTTTTGTGGCTTTTAAAACCCCTAGAAATAGGTGGGTGGGTGTACATGCATGAAAAGTTGAACAACATGTGGGTGTCTGTTGTGATGGTTAAGGGAGAAGGCTCATGTGGGAGCTGAAACGAGTTGCTCTCATGGGAGCTAGTGAAGAGATTGAATAGAGAATAAACAAAAGAGAACATAAAAGGAGAGGAGAGAGAGATCGGCTTCCCCTATGGATGATAGTGTGTGGCATAGAAAGCTTAGAGGTAGACGAGCCTATATCGGTGTTGCATCTTCTGCACATGTGGCGTTGTAGAGAAGAGGGCGGTGCTTCAAGTCCTGAGGTGGAGATACAGCAGCATCTCCCTTGGAAAAGAGCTCTCTCAACTCACTGACAAGAGGAATTCACACTGGCCAACCTTCTGAATCGACAGACCAGAGGTGTATATATAGATCTGGGTCTCAAAGTTTGAGGTGGAATAAAAGGATAAATCACGTCAGAATAGTGGACGTGTTTAAAGTAGAATCGCGTCTGATCAACCAGATGCATTAATGAGTTTCCAATTTGATCGAATTCAGACAGAAATAGCAACTTGAATTGCATAAGTATGACCAGATGCATTTATGAATTTTCAAATTTTGTCTATGGAAACTTGCCAAAAGGGAAATTTGGAAAGTGTACTCCCGTCAGGAGTGCAGGACACGTTTCAAAAAAGACAATATGTATTTCCAAAAACTAAATATGGAAATTGCTTAGAAATATGGAAGTTTAAAATCACGTCATATCGGACGGATGCATTTTAAAATGCTTATTTTAGTTCGTAATCGATTATTGCAGAAATGCATTAAGGGAAGTTGGTGCATTAATGTAGTCACCAATTGATTGTCTAAATCGCTTCTAGGTACCCTGACGTGTCATTAATGTTCGTCAATCAATGGTTGTTAACCAATCGATGGGAAATCGCTTCGAGGCTACCTGAAGCATTGATGCATGTTCATCAATCGATTGTTGTTCACCAATCGATTGTCTAAATTACGTCAGGAATATCAGACACGTTAATGAATTTTCATTAATCAATGGCAAAATCATGTCGGCTTGACTTGATGCGTTAATTACAAAAAGGCGTACTGTTGGTCTGACGCGTTCATGAAAAGATAATGGCATCCACTTATGCTAACACGATTTAGACAGAGCTAGCAAGGTGCTCTATTAAGCCAGAAAAATTAGGGGGAAGCCATGGAAAATGGAAAAAGACCCAGAAAAATGGGAAAATGCACTCAAGAAGTGCAAATTGAGGGCCACTTGGGACATTATGGTGTAACATGAGATTTGCTTACTGTAGTGTCAAATTTGACGTGTCTATAGGAGGGTTGGAAAGGCTAGATTCGTAGAGGTCCACCTTCTCCATGACAATTGAGGATGGATGGGATGAATGCACACAGCAACGACAGCTTGCAATTAAGATAGACGAATTGGGGTTTCAAGGGGCAAGGTGTTGGATTATGGAGTCTAGCAACTCCCTTAGGGATTCGTTGTTACTACATGCTGGCTCAGGATCGGTTGTGTGTAGTGGCATCGGTGCTTGATAGCCCAACCCACCGTAGGGACTAACCGCCCTATGCGAAACCCCTTATCTCCACCCACTGTGTAGTGTAGGGTTTTGCGTTGTTATAAAGGAAATACGGTCCGCCTTCACTATCAGTTCTAGCATTTGGTGCAACGGTTGGGGCTTGATCCAACAAGTGGTATCAGAGCGAGGTTGTGGATTCGAATCCCCAGGTGTCACTAGGGGAGTGTTTGTTGGATTGTGGGGTCCAGCAACTCCCTTAGGGATTCGCTATTACTACATGTTGGCTCGAGATCGGGTGTGTGTAGTGGCATCAGTGCTTGACAGCCCAGCTCATCGGAAAGACTAACTGCCCTATGCGAGCCCCTTATGTCCGCCCACTGCGTAGTGTGGGGTTCTACACTGTCATAAAGGAAATACGACCCGCCTTTACTATCAGCTTGAGCTTTTGGTGCAACGGTTAGGGCTTGATCTAACACAAAGGTTTCGAAGGCCACACAAGAACAGTTTCAAGGGGACAAGGGTTTTAGGGGCCAGACAAGTTTGGAGATATAATTTTTTTTTTTTTAGGGGTAGGGGGAGGGGGTGTTGAAGTTTGCATGCTCGCATGAAATAGTATTTGGAAAGGTGGGACCAACCATGTTTTAGGGGTAAACTCATTATCTACTGTCAACACATCCTTACCTACTATTATCCCGCAACATGGGTACGTATGACCTAATCCTTGACCTAAGTCTTTTTTAATAATATTTTAATTGTGGCCCCCTAAAGCATAGGTAAAGGATCTAAAATACTTATGAAATCCCTACATATGAAAAAAAAGGGCAAATTAATTATAAGTCCATGTCAGAGAAGGGACTTATTTCTTAGTCCCTATCAGAAAAAAGGTGTCCAAATAGTCCCTCCTTTTGGTGGACTTTATCAATCAGTCCCTAAAAAGACAGTTTCTATCTTCTATTTTTTTCTCGTTTTACCTTTTCGTCTACTTTTGTGCCATCAAATATGTATGACCACTATGTTCATACTTTAACAGCACTTAAAGTCTAAATTCTAAAGAGTTAAAAGTAAGAGTTCAAAGTTGTTAAAATATATGTCATAGTGAGTTAAAACATGTGGGTTTTAAAGTAACTGTTGATATGATTTAAAATGTAATTGTTAGCATGACTTAAAGTCTAAGTTCTAAGGTGTTAAAATAAAAGCTCGAAGTTGTTAAAGTATGTATGACAGTAAGTTAAAGTATGTGAGATTTAAAGTAAATGTTGATATGATTTAAAGTGTAACTATTTGCATGACTTAAAGTCTAAGTTTGAAGATGTTAAAGTTAGAGTTCGAAGATGTTAAAATATGTGTGACAGTTAGTTAAAATGTGTGGGACTTGATGTCACTGTTATAAAGTAACACTTTGGAGTTGTTAAAGTATGTGAGACTTAAAGTAACTGTTGACATAAATTAAAGTCTAAGTTTGAAAATGTTAAAATAAGTGTCATAAGGTGTTAAAGTAAAAGTTCAAAATCATTAAAATATGTGTGATGGTAAGTTAAAGTGTGTAACACTTTAAGTCACTATTGGTATGACTTAAAATCTAAGTTTGAAGGTTTTAAAGTTAAAGAAGAAATCAGTTAAAGTAGAATAGAAAACCAGTTAAAGTAGAAAAATAAACTAGTTAAAGTAGAAGTGCAAACCTATTAAGAAAAAAAACCTATTAAAAAAGAAGAGAAAATCAATTAAAGAGTCTGGTCTATTAAAGTAGTAGTTGTAGTATGTTAAAACAATAGTTATAATATGTTAAAATCGTAGTTATATGTTAAAGTAGTTGTTGTTATGTGTTAAAATAGACAAAAAAATCAGTTAAAATAGAAGAAGAAATATGTTGAAGAAGAAGAGAAAATCAGTTAAAGTATGTAGAATTTAAAGTAATTATTGATATTATTTAATGTGTAACTTGAAAGGTGTTAAAATAAGAATTAAAATAATATTTGTCTACAGTCAAAAGATAGAAAATATTAGTCTCTAATTATCAACACGGATCCTAATAAAGTAGGGATTAAAATTAACATTCCTAAAAACTACTGAATTTTTGTGTACATGTGTTTTTGACAAGGATTTGCAATTAAGGTCTCACAGGGACTTATAATTAATTTTTCAAAAAAATCGTACGACGATATTGTCCTTTTTTTCTTATGGTGATGTTTAATCATGTGAGCAGTTACATGGAACTTAATTAGAGCAATTTGGCAGTATCAGTATATTTTCATTACTCATTTTTATCATATATATATAGTTAGGCATCAAGACCATGAACCTAATCACTTGAATATGTATAGATGATTCCGATTAAAGACTTCCTAATTAATTGGTGGCATTCTTAATTATGAAGCATCGGACGGTGGGACAGATCTCATGCAATAATGACTGTACCATCACTCTATGAACATGAAGAAAAATGATGATACGAATTAAAGGTTAAGTTCAAGAAAAATTGGACTGGACCGAAATCTAACTGGATCAGCACAAATATCTGAATATATTGGGAAGGGTTCAGCTGAACGCCGTCTTAACTTGTATATATATATATTATATATATAGTACTTAACATTACACCTTCGCAATATATATAGCACGCTCAATCCTGCTGGTTCAGTTGCCTTCCCAAGTGAGAAAGGCATAGCTTTCATTATATGAACTCTTGAGACGACCGAACCATATGCATTCAATTAATCTTGTCTCACGAAGCACACATAATTCCCTCTGCTGTGTCACACATGCACGGTGATCTATGAATTGCTTGAAACCCACAACCAGCTGCTTTCAGAGAAGGTCTCAAAGGAGATAGCATCCAAACAGTATGCGGGGACGTCGCTCTCGAGCTCCTCTTTGACCCCCCCGCTTAATTTATCCCATCCCCGCTACATCGATCCACATGGCTTCCCCCGTCCAGCAGTACCCACCGAGCTGGCCTCCGGTTGCACAAGGTCGCCATCGATCACCTGCCGCCTTCCCTCCACCGCTTTGAAGCACTGGACCCTTCTCCCATCATCATCATCAGCAGCAGCAGGAGATCCAACCCCCCGCCCACTCGATCCTCCCTTCTCCTGTGCACTTTTCTTCTCTCATAAAATGCCCGAGACAAGTGGCATGTGAAGATGCCCCGGAGAGAAGCGACAGTGGAGCTGCTTCCACTGGGTTTGGCACGTGCGTATGTCTGCAGTCCACCACATCGATCGCCTCCATCGTGTAGAGCGACGAGTACTCGTCACGTCGTGCAACATGCTCGGCCTTCGGCCTTTCCCACGTACGTGTTAGTGGATTACAGAACCAGTAACCTGGTATTGCAGCCAAATTAATGTGACAAAGACCGGTCGGAGATAGATTATTGTAATGAACCTATCTGTCTGTGGGGGTTCATATGGCTGAAGAGACGGGAGAGAAGGCCCACCTTTGCTAATTATCAAGCATTTGTACATGTATGCATGCGAACTCTCTTTTGAACTCCCCCCCCCCCCAAATCCATCGCCTAAACGTTATGGATCGATTCTAGCTAGCTTGCTTACTATATAGAGATGCAAAATTTAAAAGTTAATGTCGAATTATGACAAGAGATGGATCCTTCGGACTCTGAGGTTGATGCAAGGAGACAACCACCAAAATCCGGGCTCGGAGGGCCACACCCAGCTCACCTGCGAGCGCGCGCGGGGGAGCGAGCGATTCCAACTCTGGAACATGGCCGGCCGGCGGACATGATCCGGTGTTTTCGCGTGTCGGAGGGAGGATTAGGAGTTGGAACATGAAACATGGGGTTCGACGAACAGCCTGCAGGCTCGCAACCGCTGTTGCTTGGGGCCATTCTACTGTTTTGCAGTCTGCGTTCGAGCCAACCCGCTGTAGCTTAATTGGCGACCACCCATGCACGGTTAATTTCATGTGTTAATTTGTTGCACCCTTAACTTTCATGGGGAGGTAGCAATGGCGAATCTAACTTATTATTAGTGGGGGTTTGAGATTTCACTGGATTATAAAAGTTTTATTACATAAGTTAGATTTTATTATAAATGACCCAACTAAATTAAGATATAATTTTATGAGTGTATTATTAATGATTCTACTAAATAAATTTTCTGAATTCGCTAATATTATAAAGGGAAAAAAAAAAGAATAAAGATATTAGTATGGATGGGGCATTCAGATGAGAGTTCTCTAGCTGGGATTGCCAATATTGTAAGAGACTTTGTTTTTTGGTTTTTATCATTATTATGATCCTATAATTTTATTCTACCTACATTAATAAATACATATCTAAGCGACTTATGTAAGAAAAATAATGAAACGAGAAGAGCAAGAAAGACCACACAAGTAAAAGGCTTGTTTGTGCAAAAGAGTGTGTATAACTCTGTATTCCTCCTATCTCAAGTCAAAACTTGGAAATGGAGAGCCCCCAAGAACTTTATTCCTTAAAGTAGACACTCCATCCGGATGTCGACCTTTGCTCATAATTGGAGACGTACGTACTTTCTCCCGGTGATACCCCAAGAAACGTGATTCTCCGCAGTTCATGGGTTCGCGTAAAAGAGACTTCAAAGCAAAAGGTAGAATTCATGCGTGAACTAAACTTTGTTATAGAATGCATAAGAACAGCTAATGTTTCTATCAGTTTCTCTGTCAGATCTTGTGTTGAGACCATGATTCATGATTCCAAGATAGCAATCTGTATTTGCAGAGTTCCGACGTCCCTTAATCATAAGAGTGATAGCGTTCCGACGGGGAGGGGTGGGTCCTTTCTGTTCTCCGGTCCTTATCACGCTTGTCTTGGACAGGCCGGCCCCAAATGAAGCTGGCGGCATGTCTTTTGTAGAATCGCAGTTGCGTTATGCAACAGGACTTGGACGATGCAGACGCAGAAAACGATGTGGGCAAATGTAAATTTCTGACGGCAAGCATGCATCACCACGCAACAGAAGGAAGATGACTAACTGCAGTCCATTTTTGAGGAAGAACGTCGTGGCTGTTCCTGGCTACCAAGTTGCATTTCACCTGCATGCACTTTGCTTGTTGAGAGAAAGAAAAAGATGTGAGTTTACTTGAAGCGACAAACAGGATTGCAATTTTTCTTTTCTTTTTATAATGCAGCACGGTTGGTCAAGTATTTCTACCGTTTCAGTTAAAGAGAATTTGGCTTGGAACTTTTGGTCTGACAAATGGCCGAATATGTATATGTTCTCTGTCCGATCGTTTACCCTTAATTTCCTGGCGCGGTACTTCCCCACACAAAGTTTCGGACAACAGTACATCACTACAAAATATTGAATTGATTTAATCATCCAACTCAACTTTAAAAGAAAAAAGTGAAGAAGCTCGCATATTTCTAAGAAATACTTGTTGCATATATAGCCACAAATACCGTTGATCCCAATCAATAAAAATATTTAATACTTCTTAATTAATATTCTTCTATCATCACAAATAAGAATATTAAATATTCTTTCATTATTTCTCATAAAATTATTTATCAATGGTAAAAAATTAACAAATTAAAGATAACAAATAACTAACTAAGTATTTCTCTTTTTTCTTTTTCCTTGTAACTGCAGGTCTACTCGTGCAATTCAACTCAGTTTACATATATATGATAATGAATACAGGTTGCAACATTAAGATCTTATTACAGATATTGACATTATCGAAGCTATTTAAGTCATCCAACTCTCTCGAAACCAAATAAAAAGTGTACAAATGAAAGGCAGATCAAACTAAATATGTTATTGTTACATACACATGATCATTCTAACACACATGAACGGTAACCTCATTTGCACGTCTATAATATAAAGAAGAGAAATACTACTAGATCTTGTAATAAAATTGAAGTGGATTGTAAGAAATCAATCTTAAGTGTGAATATTTGTTATGGAATCAATAAAATTATTTTCTTGCAATCTATACATCACTTTTACTACAAAGCCCTTGTTGCAATAAATATTTGTCCATAAAGAACTGAGAAAATTAGATATTGCTAAAAGGAATCCTTCTTTCAACGGTCAAAAAAGAATCTTGGAAATTAGACAACGCAACCACCACTAGTCCTCAGCACAACAGCATGCACAGGGCAATTAGATTTGATGTACATAATTATTTACTGCCGACTTAAGGATAGAGGTGGTCAGCCCTAATAAGTTAATTAATTATATATGGTAAAGCCGAAAGGGGTGAGTTTAGAAGATTCCTTCCGTAACCCCGCGCAACTCCTCTGTCCAAAGAGTCGTAGTAGTTGACAAAATTAACTATATATGGAGCAAAAAAGGTTTACATTTTCTAATGTCAGAAAGAACAATTACAGTTCATTACTCAACTACTTTAGAATTCAGACCATCCGACCTTTTGTTGGTCGGATATGCTTTTCTAATAATACTTGCGTTTTAAAAAGTGCGATCCGAACGTTGGAAGACGGGGTCGTACGTTCGTAATATACAAAATAATTTATTAGACATACTGGATAAATGCTAAAATAAGCCAAGAGACAAAGTCGTGTTTTATTATAAATGACTTAGTAATCCACAAGTTTGGTGCTTATTTGAATGATCTCCAAGTTACATTAATGAAGTACTTTTGAACGGTCAAAAATACTCTTCATATTTGTAAATGGTTGTAGATGCGCGCAGTATGTTCACCACGCAGTACGGTTTAGACATCTAAATGACAAAATTTCTCCCACGTTAGATTTTCAAGGGATCCAAAGCTAGCATTTCTAGGTCATTTTTGCAGTCATTAATTGACACTTTTCACTGTATATTGTAGAAAGAAAAATATTTGGTGACACCATTTTATAATATATGTATTTGACATCACTCACATGACACAAATTTTAAAATGTCATGTGAGTGGTGTCAAATATTGTTAGTGTCACCAAATTATTTTCCTTTTAGAAATACTATCGACATTGAAGGCACGAGAAACGAGAAGGGATTACCATTTGAAGTTATTTATGTGTATCTTTTGATACTTTAATTATAAATGTTAAATAATATAGCAAATGTTCCAAATTATAAGAATATATATATGTAAAAAATCTCGATATCCAGTTAAATAATGCCATATAATTACCTATCGCAAGAGAGTACACAATAAGATTACTCTTTTTTTAAGTGTCGAGAC
This sequence comes from Colocasia esculenta, assembly GCA_014218235.1. Taxonomy (NCBI): domain Eukaryota; kingdom Viridiplantae; phylum Streptophyta; class Magnoliopsida; order Alismatales; family Araceae; genus Colocasia; species Colocasia esculenta. Next base: position 40,038 of record JACBKR010000966.1, read on the forward strand.
AAGAATGCTTCGAGAGGTGGATCACTACTTCAATACAAATAACAATGACCCAAATCCCTGTGCACATCGAAATTTCGCTGCATGCATTCTACCAGCTGACACGAGTGCAGGCAAATGCGATTCTCCGGCGGCCCTTTACACAAATGCATGATCATGCATAACTTGGGTTCCAGATGTACAGGAATCAGCTATACAAATTGTACATTAGGGAAACAGACAAGCAGCTACAGCAGAAACTTTTTCAAAAGGATCAGATGGGAGTTGTGGAGGTTATCTTCTGGGAATAAAGAAACCATGGGGAAGGATTTCTTTTCCTCCTCTGTTTTCTTTTGATCTTATAAGGCATGCAACAGGAGACTCAAAAAACCCCAAAGGCTTACAGACCACAAGTGAAGTGCAAGAATGGCTTTTGCTGTCTGGAGAAAGCATCCGATCCCCTCTTCCCTATTTGGTTGGATATGGAAGGAGACAACGGAGTGATCGTGCCGGTCACTCTCCTGCTACCATGTCCACCGACTCCTCTTTCAGACTCCACTCTCGTTGTTGATCAGTTTATTACTACTAGTTTTGAGACGACAGGCCTATGGGGTGCCGACACTTATGCATGGCCATGTGACGTGGACCACTAGGAGCATGCCACCTGTAAAAGATCTTTTCCGTCTGCCTGCTCCCCATTTTGATTCCAACTACTGCTTTCAGTTGGTATATATATGTATATACCTTGCTCTCTGCTGGGATGGGATGGGATGGGATGGAATCCCCTGGAGATGTGATGAGATTGGTTGGAGGAAGAGAGAGAAAAGATGTGAACACTAGCTATATATGTCAACGATGCGAAAAAGAAATTCACGATCAAGAAAACTTCTTCCAGCGATGGTGAATGTCAAAGTTGTGCATTTGTTATTTGTGTGACTCGCGGCATGATCAGTAATCAAACGTTGATAACAAGTGTGTCTCAAGGTTTTAGAAAATTTTAGAAGGATAATAGTACAAGAATACAAAAGATTATATATATAACATGTATCGATCTATACATGGACATAGGGAAATATACGCTAGCTTCTTCGCACTTCGGAAAACATTAAAGAGGTTAACAAAATTTACTAGCAATATTATAACTATTTTAGAATTCAAACAAATATGGCAAAGATTTATGGAAGTGCTCGTTCTGAAATCTTGGATAAAAATCTCTAATACGATAACATGAGTGTCCATACCGATCCAAAATACACAACTTGTGTAGGTGAAATGGGAACAGTTCACTTGTGTAGACGGAGATATGACTCGCCTATGATGATTCGCTTAATTGTGTGCAGGCATAATTCTCTGAGATGCCTGTGGGGTCTTTAATTGGCAAGAGCAACTACTAACTTCGACTATGGGTAGACATGAACCCACCAGCTAGCTACTTGCTACGTGCCATCTCCCAGTGGGAAGCCATCACACGTGAGTGACCTTGGCTTTTCCTACGATCAGTGGCGACAGAATCGTTAGCATTGCAGTGTTTCTAACCCTTGGCCGCCTCCATTATCCTTACGCGCGTCGTCCTACCAATATTCTTTATAAACATGCATCTGCCGAGAAATATGCTTCTCCCCGCGGTCACTAACTTGATTCGACCACGTCCCAAAGCACTCCAGACTATGACAAAGAGCTGAAGCGAAGCACACCCGCGCGAAATATGAATTGAATATACCAAGCACGTTAGAGATGTACATGTCTTCCGTGTGCAAAAGCATGCAGGATTTTTGGGGAAGGCAATCGAATCCGAGGGGTTGTCTTGTGCGCGAGGCCTGATTTCATGAAATCTATATATATATTCCCAACAAGGGAGGAATATTAGTACTATTCTCTTGTCGAATAATGAAGCATCATATATATATATATATATATATATATATAGGTGGTGTAAGATATGCTCCACACTTGGACTGCAACGTGGGATGAGGGAGCTCTCGTCCACTATTTACTTGTAGGATCTGACAGTTCAGATGGAATATAGTAGAAAGTTCCCCCACTGGCAACATTCCCTGAGGAATTAATTAAGATGGGTGTGACCTGGGGTTGCTCCTGGTCGGCTGCTTTAACTAACTTGTAGATTAAGTGATCGAAGTAGTACTAGAATACTGATCAACACACACGAGAATAGAAAGGGTACGTTGAAAGAATACTAAGTAGGAGGTTCTGAAAAGTAGACGCCAGGTTTACCTGTGAGAGCTAAGTCAGAGAGGGATGGATATAGCGTTCGGATTCTGTCGTAAGATTGAAGTTTAACTTCAATAATTCGACCCCAATTCACCAGCCGCCTGTACATGTCGATGATCGCGCAGTTGGCCACTATAAATAAAGAGTTCAAGTTCTAACCAGCTACTAGGTGCATCTCATACTCCCATCTCAGTCACCAGCCGAGTTCTTTCGGCCATGCATGGGGATGTGGTGACTGAAAGCTGACTTGTTCGAGACATGAACCTTGAGCTAGCTAATATCATGTGCTACTTGTAGAATGTGAAGTATCGTCCTTGCCGAAGTTTAGATGCTAGGATGATCTGGTGGATTCTAGATGGCTGCTTAATATGTATAATAGAAGAGAAAAAACATTTTTTTTATGTGCGTTAGGTCAGTTGATCTAATCTTTTGAATTGTATAAATACGTTTTGAGTGTGCCTAAAACTTAACTATTTATAATTCTTAACAAAATCTTCTAATAAACTTGAGAGATTTAGATATTGAACTCTTCTTATCTGATGTATACGACAGAACGTCCAACCAATAATATTACATAGCTCTTTAATTAAGAAAAGTATGATTCGGTGATACATCACATCTGATTATCGAAGTCTATCGTCTACGTTTTTTAATTGGGCAAACTTCTTTTGAAAACATTAATCATATATTCTTAAGAATAAGATATGTACAGCAAAGTTTCTCAACAAAGAAGGAGAGAAGTGGGAGAGGGACATTAGACGCACGTGGCATTTTTCATAACCGAATTAATGAGCCTAGAATATACTGAAATATTATTTGGATTATTCGACTGAATTGATCCTCTTGGATTGTGATGATATGGTCCACATGATGGATTTCAGTATAATTAAGAAAAGTAAATATGGTCCATATTATTGGATTATTCGACTGAAATCCATCATATGGTATTAGATCCCCGAATGGATTTGTATTCGGGTAACAGCTAAAAATAAGTATCAAATTTCCATCGAAGACCTAAATTAGATATTCCAGCCTTGAATAAAAATAGAGCTAATCAAATCAAAGGTAATTATTTTATTTTGATGTATATACTAAACCCATATAATCCATTTATAATTGGATTCCAGCTGGAAGCTAATTACTTGTTCGATCATCAGTACAGAAGCGATCTTAATTATGAGATCAAGAAGTCAGAGAACAGAATTACACAATTAATGTGGGAGCTAGCTAGCTCTCTCTTTTTGGTTGTACACACGGCACCTTTGCTCAAACTCACGGAGAACCGGCCTCGCCGCAACCCCCAGAGATAACATATATATATCTGTACCTTCGTTTCACAGGAGAAATAGATCTGTCCCCTTGGCTAGCTGGTACGTCCCCCCTCAGGATTCTCCTGGCAAAAGGAGCTTTTAGAGAAGGATGCTCACTTAGGGCATCAAGCTGTAGCTTCTGTATTTGCATCGAACAGCAGTGTGGCAGATAGCTACTCTTCTGGTCTGAATGCGCAGTAAAATTAAAGAAGAGAAACAGCAAAGACAGAAACGGCACTGAAATCCACAACTTTTTCTCCTTTCTGGTAATTCTCTCCACCAACTTCTTACACCATTTTTGTACGTCACTACTCTTAAAAACTATTTTTAAAAATTAAAAAAAATGATTATTATAAAGAGAGTGAATTTTATTAAAACCTCAATAGAAATAGATAAACCCTAATTAAGAGAATGAGTCATTCTATTAGGGTGACTTATTTCGGTTAAAATAGATCAATCTTGATCAAGTACTCTATGAGAATGATTCAGTTCCCTAAGATTTATTCATTCTCAATAAAATTTTAATAAAATTCGCTCTTTTATAATAATAATAAAATCATATTTTTATTTTTTAAAATTGTAATGTAGAAAATTGATATAAGAAGTCGATGTAGAGGATCTCAATCCGAGAGCCCCAAGCCCCAATGGCACGTAGGATTCAAATTCTGATCACTCTGGCATTTGCAGTCGCGCGCCATGAAAGGATCATGAGTTCCTTAAATTAAATGACATATATGAAGAGAGAGACAATACCTCTGGTGCAGCAGGCCAGGTAGCTAGTTAATTAGCTAGCTTTACACCTGTGTGAGACAAGGGTGGAGATACGTTTGTTTACAACATATCAAAGATCGCTTTTGCCACAGCAGGCCATGCACGGCTGCATGCTTTGCCGCACAAACCAATGGCATCATGGCATCCTCTCTAGCTGAAAAGAGTGGTGGGAATCCTCTCTGGAGGGCATGCAGGCGTGTTAACCATCCCATCGCCGAGCGCCCCGCTGGTTCCACCGTCCAAATTTATGCGATCATCCAGTCCACAGGGCCGGCGTCACCTTGTTCTAGTCGCAAAAGTTGAGACCAGAGTGAACAGTACTATACCAATCCATAGATCTTAAAAGGACAATTCGACTGCAATATTAGTCTTTAGAGTAGAAAAGGTTAAGAACCATGAAGGGCCACGAACAGTAGTATGCAGCAACTGTACTACGAGTGCATGATCAGCCGGCAAATTGAAGGAATTCACACTGAGTACTAGATTCATCGTAATTAAATTCCTTCGAATTTAATTATCATACTTCCAGTAAAAAAAAATTTCATAAACCGACCCTAAATTCGTTTGTGCATGCATGATCTAATAAGTAACATCTAACGTAAAACTACTTGTACATGTTATCAAGGTTCACAGCGGTAGGGCGGCCATACCGCATCAAGACTATTCGAGTTCTGATACAGTCTCGGGTGACCCGAGACGAGCCGAATTCAAAAGAGATCCAACCAGACTCGAACCAGTCCGATCGGATCCCACCGCCTAAAAGCCCTCCCCACTTAAAAATTACGTAAGTAAATAAATTTTAATTGGTCTATGTTTATTTGGTCATTCAATTTAGCACTCGAATAATGTTTAATGACATGAAATTTCGAACATAAATAATTGGAAGGTGATATTTTTTATGGTGATTTTAATAATTTAATTTTTTAAAATAAAATTTTTCTCAAGTAAAAAATACCTAAAAAATTAATAAATTGAGTTAATTTCGATATATGTGTCCCAAAAGTTATCGAAAATCATATTTTTAGAATCAACATATTTTTTAAAATAATTATGGTGATTTCAAATTCAATCTTGTTATCGGAGTCCAATGACGTCCTATTGAGATACGTGTAACTGCCAGTAAGAGTCACAATTTTTTTTCAGAATGTGCACAACAAGATCCATATATATTGCAATAAGATTATGGTATCTATTATATCTCTGGATATCAGTATGACGATAGCAGTTTGTACATGTAAGTTTCGATTGTTTCACCACTAAATGAGAACACTATATGAAATCATCATTAACTATTATTACGTAACATGTGAATTATTTTGAATGACTTTCAGAAGTAGAAATGACACAACAAATTATTCTTGTAGATGTAAAAGTTGAGGAATGGTGAAGACGAGAATATGATAATTATATTTGGTTTGTAAGAAATGATGATTGCATCATTAATATATTTGTGTATGTGTAAGAGATAATTTTAGTATGTTTATTTATTATGTTTGATGAACACTAGATGATCATGTGGGTTGTCATGAATAGTTAAATCGATTTTTTTATATTTTTCAACTTTTTTATATGATGTGCTTATATTTAGTTCATTTACTTTTGAAATTTACTTATTTTAGATATTGATCTGATCAAAAATTAATATATATATATATCAAATAATTTTTTCCCCACCATATTTTAACGATATAGTATAATATAATTGTATTGTACTGTGTCACAAAGAATGTGACACGATCGACGACCAACTTTACATATTGTACGTAGAATTCGAAGTAAAAAAGTTCATAAAAACATAGTTATGACGAATATATTTATATTTTCATAAATTGCATAATACATATGCCCCTGACAAGTTCCTATCAGAAGTTGGAAGGACCCGAAGCGGGCGGCTTGTCGCCACACGGCACGGGACCGTGGCTCGGCCGGTGAGCACCCCCACCCGCCCAAACCACGACCGCACGCCGGCCGGCCCCGCCACCGACGGAGTACCGGGGATTCGGCGGTGTCCGTGATCGCCCTTCGGTTTCGGATGGCTCTAGCTCGCAAGTGCGTGGTGGCCCGCCACCGCCCCGCGCGGGACGAGCCAACCACAACGGTGGTGCTCTTGGCTTGGTTGTGGCATGTGCGCTCCCTCCCATGTGATGTGTTGGGACCGAGGCAAGACAGAGGCAGCCCACCACCTCGCCATGTTTATGGGTCGTTGAAGCTGCCAGCAGAAGGGAAATCTTGTGTTTTCTAGAAATTGTGTCAAAAGTATGATGGCAAATCGAGAAATGTTGAGTGGTTAAATAATCGGATAAATAATTTGTACGATCATTTTTATTGACGTGCATAATTATAATCCGACGAAGTTGATCGGATAAATAATTTATCAGGTCAATCATACACTTAGTATAATTATTTCGACAAATCTTATCATTTACCGAAATATACTTCTGATTAGTTTGACATAATTTAACTTTTATATTTTATGTTTTAACATTAAAATGCAAATCCGGAATAGTCATATAAGTTGATTGGATTTTGTTTGTGTTGTGTACCATTCTATGATTATTGTTTATTATGACCATTTGGTAGCGAAATTAAAGGCCGGATCTTCGAAAGTTGGAAGGGTGAGGAAAGTTTAGTTTTCGAAGACTATGAATTATTTTTAGAGTATCATAAGAGTATTAAAAATAAACTATAGTAGTTAATTATATAATTAGATAATTTAAGCATGTTCTAATAAATTCCTTTTTACTTCAATTTAGAAAGTCCAACGTGCTGGTCTTCAATAAAAACTGTATACGTGAGAGCATAAAAACTGTATACGTGAGAGCAAAAAAGTTATATATAAGTATCTTGTGTAGGACTTAACATCTTTTCAATGAACAATTAAATTAAACCTTAAAAAAACTCCAACAAACTATTTTCTCTTCTTTTTTTTTGGTGAGACTGGAGGTCTGATATAGATTATTAAACACAAGATAAATACTTAGGGTTCATTTGGTGTATGTTAAATAGTTTAAGAGGGATATAGTTTTCTACGGAATAACTTTTACGTGAAAATGAAAACGTAATGTCTATTTAGTTGTTAGGAAAATATAAAATCATATGGAGGGATATGAGATCTTATGATCCACACAAATGAGAGAGAGTCATATATTGATTGTGTACTAACACTATTCATCAATTTTTATTTTATTTTATTTTTATTTTTAATATTTTAAAAAAAATAGATAACTAATAAAAATAAGTAACTTTGACAAAGACAATTTAAAGTAGGAGAAATAAAATAAAAATACAATTTGAATGAATAGTATTCTATAGATATTTTAATAAAAATAAAATTTAAATTAACTAATAAAAAATAATTAAATTTAACAAAGATTACTTAAATGAGTGAAAAAAAATAAAAATGTAACTTACATGAATAGTGCCCAAACCATATAACTGTAGCACCTGCTCCAGCCGCCGCAACACATTTGGAAAATGACATCCGCACAGTTTGCGCGGATGCCAAAATCCGGGATATGTGTGATTTAGTTTTTCAAATTTTATTTTTCAGTGGTACCAAATAATATAAAAATTAAAATTTTCCTAAAAAGTATTTCTTAACTCAACTTTTACCCTCAAACAAACAGGCCTTAGCGTAATAGTATATTTATATTTTAATT